>CAXARA010000478.1:0-145967 GCA_963971135.1 Stenus bimaculatus | reverse complement strand
AAAAAATGTAAATTTTGTTTAAATAATTTTATTTTCATGAAATCTAATTAGAAATGTAGTTTTAAAATTTTTCGGTCGATTATTTTTAAAATTATACCAAAAAAACGTTTTTCTTAAAAATCACACAAAAACTGCAGAAACTTTTTTATTTCTTTATAAAAAAATGTAAATTTTGTTTAAATAATTTTATTTTCATGAAATCTAATTAGAAATGTAGTTTTAAAATTTTTCGGACGATTACTTTTAAAATTATATCAAAAAAACTTTATTTTTTAGAAATAATGCATTTTTCTTAAAAATCAAACAAAAACTGCTGTAACTTTTTTATTTCTTTATAAAAAAATGTAAATTTTGTTTAAATAATTTTATTTTCATGAAATCTAATTAGAAATGTAGTTTTAAAATTTTTCGGTCGATTATTTTTAAAATTATACCAAAAAAACGTTTTTCTTAAAAATCACACAAAAACTGCAGAAACTTTTTTATTTCTTTATAAAAAATTGTAAATTTTGTTTAAATAATTTTATTTTCATGAAATCTAATTAGAAATGTAGTTTTAAAATTTTTCGGACGATTACTGTTAAAATTATATCAGAAAAACGTTATTTTTTAGAAATAATGCGTTTTTCTTAAAAATCAAACAAAAACTGCTGTAACTTTTTTATTTCTTTATAAAAAAATGTAAATTTTGTTTAAATAATTTTATTTTTATGAAATCTAATTAGAAATGTAGTTTTAAAATTTTTCGGACGATTACTTTTAAAATTATATCAAAAAAACTTTATTTTTTAGAAATAATGCGTTTTTCTTAAAAATCAAACAAAAACTGCTGTAACTTTTTTATTTCTTTATAAAAAAATGTAAATTTTGTTTAAATAATTTTATTTTCATGAAATCTAATTAGAAATGTAGTTTTAAAATTTTTCGGTCGATTATTTTTAAAATTATACCAAAAAAACGTTTTTCTTAAAAATCACACAAAAACTGCAGAAACTTTTTTATTTCTTTATAAAAAAATGTAAATTTTGTTTAAATAATTTTATTTTCATGAAATCTAATTAGAAATGTAGTTTTAAAATTTTTCGGACGATTACTTTTAAAATTATATCAAAAAAACGTTATTTTTTAGAAATAATGCGTTTTTCTTAAAAATCAAACAAAAACTGCTGTAACTTTTTTATTTCTTTATAAAAAAATGTAAATGTTGTTTAAATAATTTTATTTTCATGAAATCTAATTAGAAATGTAGTTTTAAAATTTTTCGGTCGATTATTTTTAAAATTATACCAAAAAAACGTTTTTCTTAAAAATCACACAAAAACTGCAGAAACTTTTTTATTTCTTTATAAAAAAATGTAAATTTTGTTTAAATAATATTATTTTCATGAAATCTAATTAGAAATGTAGTTTTAAAATTTTTCGGACGATTACTTTTAAAATTATATCAAAAAAACGTTATTTTTTAGAAATAATGCGTTTTTCTTAAAAATCAAACTAAAACTGCTGTAACTTTTTTATTTCTTTATAAAAAAATGTAAATTTTGTTTAAATAATTTTATTTTCATGAAATCTAATTAGAAATGTAGTTTTAAAATTTTTCGGTCGATTATTTTTAAAATTATACCAAAAAAACGTTTTTCTTAAAAATCACACAAAAACTGCAGAAACTTTTTTATTTCTTTATAAAATAATGTAAATTTTGTTTAAATAATTTTATTTTCATGAAATCTAATTAGAAATGTAGTTTTAAAATTTTTCGGACGATTACTTTTAAAATTATATCAAAAAAACGATATTTTTTAGAAATAATGCGTTTTTCTTAAAAATCAAACAAAAACTGCTGTAACTTTTTTATTTCTTTATAAAAAAATGTAAATTTTGTTTAAATAATATTATTTTCATGAAATCTAATTAGAAATGTAGTTTTAAAATTTTTCGGACGATTACTTTTAAAATTATATCAAAAAAACTTTATTTTTTAGAAATAATGCGTTTTTCTTAAAAATCAAACAAAAACTGCTGTAACTTTTTTATTTCTTTATAAAAAAATGTAAATTTTGTTTAAATAATTTTATTTTCATGAAATCTAATTAGAAATGTAGTTTTAAAATTTTTCGGTCGATTATTTTTAAAATTATACCAAAAAAACGTTTTTCTTAAAAATCACACAAAAACTGCAGAAACTTTTTTATTTCTTTATAAAAAAATGTAAATTTTGTTTAAATAATTTTATTTTCATGAAATCTAATTAGAAATGTAGTTTTAAAATTTTTCGGACGATTACTTTTAAAATTATATCAAAAAAACGTTATTTTTTAGAAATAATGCGTTTTTCTTAAAAATCAAACAAAAACTGCTGTAACTTTTTTATTTCTTTATAAAAAAATGTAAATGTTGTTTAAATAATTTTATTTTCATGAAATCTAATTAGAAATGTAGTTTTAAAATTTTTCGGTCGATTATTTTTAAAATTATACCAAAAAAACGTTTTTCTTAAAAATCACACAAAAACTGCAGAAACTTTTTTATTTCTTTATAAAAAAATGTAAATTTTGTTTAAATAATATTATTTTCATGAAATCTAATTAGAAATGTAGTTTTAAAATTTTTCGGACGATTACTTTTAAAATTATATCAAAAAAACGTTATTTTTTAGAAATAATGCGTTTTTCTTAAAAATCAAACTAAAACTGCTGTAACTTTTTTATTTCTTTATAAAAAAATGTAAATTTTGTTTAAATAATTTTATTTTCATGAAATCTAATTAGAAATGTAGTTTTAAAATTTTTCGGTCGATTATTTTTAAAATTATACCAAAAAAACGTTTTTCTTAAAAATCACACAAAAACTGCAGAAACTTTTTTATTTCTTTATAAAATAATGTAAATTTTGTTTAAATAATTTTATTTTCATGAAATCTAATTAGAAATGTAGTTTTAAAATTTTTCGGACGATTACTTTTAAAATTATATCAAAAAAACGATATTTTTTAGAAATAATGCGTTTTTCTTAAAAATCAAACAAAAACTGCTGTAACTTTTTTATTTCTTTATAAAAAAATGTAAATTTTGTTTAAATAATTTTATTTTCATGAAATCTAATTAGAAACGTAGTTTTAAAATTTTTCGGTCGATTATTTTTAAAATTATACCAAAAAAACGTTTTTCTTAAAAATCACACAAAAACTGCAGAAACTTTTTTATTTCTTTATAAAAAAATGTAAATTTTGTTTAAGTAATATTATTTTCATGAAATCTAATTAGAAATGTAGTTTTAAAATTTTTTGGACGATTACTTTTAAAATTATATCAAAAAAACGTTATTTTTTAGAAATAATGCGTTTTTCTTAAAAATCAAACAAAAACTGCTGTAACTTTTTTATTTCTTTATAAAAAAATGTAAATTTTGTTTAAATAATATTATTTTCATGAAATCTAATTAGAAATGTAGTTTTAAAATTTTTCGGTCGATTATTTTTAAAATTATACCAAAAAAACGTTTTTCTTAAAAATCACACAAAAACTGCAGAAACTTTTTTATTTCTTTATAAAAAAATGTAAATTTTGTTTAAATAATTTTATTTTCATGAAATCTAATTAGAAATGTAGTTTTAAAATTTTTCGGACGATTACTTTTAAAATTATATCAAAAAAACGTTATTTTTTAGAAATAATGCGTTTTTCTTAAAAATCAAACAAAAACTGCTGTAACTTTTTTATTTCTTTATAAAAAAATGTAAATTTTGTTTAAATAATTTTATTTTCATGAAATCTAATTAGAAATGTAGTTTTAAAATTTTTCGGTCGATTATTTTTAAAATTATACCAAAAAAACGTTTTTCTTAAAAATCACACAAAAACTGCAGAAACTTTTTTATTTCTTTATAAAAAAATGTAAATTTTGTTTAAATAATATTATTTTCATGAAATCTAATTAGAAATGTAGTTTTAAAATTTGTCGGACGATTACTTTTAAAATTATATCAAAAAAACGTTATTTTTTAGAAATAATGCGTTTTTCTTAAAAATCAAACAAAAACTGCTGTAACTTTTTTATTTCTTTATAAAAAAATGTAAATTTTGTTTAAATAATATTATTTTCATGAAATCTAATTAGAAATGTAGTTTTAAAATTTTTCGGACGATTACTTTTAAAATTATATCAAAAAAACGTTATTTTTTAGAAATAATGCGTTTTTCTTAAAAATCAAACAAAAACTGCTGTAACTTTTTTATTTCTTTATAAAAAAATGTAAATTTTGTTTAAATAATTTTATTTTCATGAAATCTAATTAGAAATGTAGTTTTAAAATTTTTCGGTCGATTATTTTTAAAATTATACCAAAAAAACGTTTTTCTTAAAAATCAAACTAAAACTGCTGTAACTTTTTTATTTCTTTATAAAAAAATGTAAATTTTGTTTAAATAATATTATTTTCATGAAATCTAATTAGAAATGTAGTTTTAAAATTTTTCGGACGATTACTTTTAAAATTATATCAAAAAAACGTTATTTTTTAGAAATAATGCGTTTTTCTTAAAAATCAAACAAAAACTGCTGTAACTTTTTTATTTCTTTATAAAAAAATGTAAATTTTGTTTAAATAATTTTATTTTCATGAAATCTAATTAGAAATGTAGTTTTAAAATTTTTCGGTCGATTATTTTTAAAATTATACCAAAAAAACGTTTTTCTTAAAAATCACACAAAAACTGCAGAAACTTTTTTATTTCTTTATAAAAAAATGTAAATTTTGTTTAAATAATTTTATTTTCATGAAATCTAATTAGAAATGTAGTTTTAAAATTTTTCGGACGATTACTTTTAAAATTATATCAAAAAAACGTTATTTTTTAGAAATAATGCGTTTTTCTTAAAAATCAAACAAAAACTGCTGTAACTTTTTTATTTCTTTATAAAAAAATGTAAATTTTGTTTAAATAATTTTATTTTCATGAAATCTAATTAGAAATGTAGTTTTAAAATTTTTCGGTCGATTATTTTTAAAATTATACCAAAAAAACGATTTTCTTAAAAATCACACAAAAACTGCAGAAACTTTTTTATTTCTTTATAAAAAAATGTAAATTTTGTTTAAATAATATTATTTTCATGAAATCTAATTAGAAATGTAGTTTTAAAATTTTTCGGACGATTACTTTTAAAATTATATCAAAAAAACGTTATTTTTTAGAAATAATGCGTTTTTCTTAAAAATCAAACAAAAACTGCAGAAACTTTTTTATTTCTTTATAAAAAAATGTAAATTTTGTTTAAATAATATTATTTTCATGAAATCTAATTAGAAATGTAGTTTTAAAATTTTTCGGACGATTACTTTTAAAATTATATCAAAAAAACGTTATTTTTTAGAAATAATGCGTTTTTCTTAAAAATCAAACTAAAACTGCTGTAACTTTTTTATTTCTTTATAAAAAAATGTAAATTTTGTTTAAATAATTTTATTTTCATGAAATCTAATTAGAAATGTAGTTTTAAAATTTTTCGGTCGATTATTTTTAAAATTATATCAAAAAAACGTTTTTCTTAAAAATCACACAAAAACTGCAGAAACTTTTTTATTTCTTTATAAAAAAATGTAAATTTTGTTTAAATAATTTTATTTTCATGAAATCTAATTAGAAATGTAGTTTTAAAATTATATCAAAAAAACGATATTTTTTAGAAATAATGCGTTTTTCTTAAAAATCAAACAAAAACTGCTGTAACTTTTTTATTTCTTTATAAAAAAATGTAAATTTTGTTTAAATAATTTTATTTTCATGAAATCTAATTAGAAATGTACTTTTAAATTTTTTCGGTCGATTATTTTTAAAATTATACCAAAAAAACGTTTTTCTTAAAAATCACACAAAAACTGCAGAAACTTTTTTATTTCTTTATAAAAAAATGTTAATTTTGTTTAAATAATTTTATTTTCATGAAATCTAATTAGAAATGTAGTTTCAAAATTTTTCGGACGATTACTTTTAAAATTATATCAAAAAAACTTTATTTTTTAGAAATAATGCGTTTTTCTTAAAAATCAAACAAAAACTGCTGTAACTTTTTTATTTCTTTATAAAAAAATGTAAATTTTGTTTAAATAATTTTATTTTCATGAAATCTAATTAGAAATGTAGTTTTAAAATTTTTCGGTCGATTATTTTTAAAATTATACCAAAAAAACGTTTTTCTTAAAAATCACACAAAAACTGCAGAAACTTTTTTATTTCTTTATAAAAAAATGTAAATTTTGTTTAAATAATTTTATTTTCATGAAATCTAATTAGAAATGTAGTTCTAAAATTTTTCGGACGATTACTTTTAAAATTATATCAAAAAAACATTATTTTTTAGAAATAATGCGTTCTTCTTAAAAATCAAACAAAAACTGCTGTAACTTTTTTATTTCTTTATAAAAAAATGTAAATTTTGTTTAAATAATTTTATTTTCATGAAATCTAATTAGAAATGTAGTTTTAAAATTTTTCGGTCGATTATTTTTAAAATTATACCAAAAAAACGTTTTTCTTAAAAATCACACAAAAACTGCAGAAACTTTTTTATTTCTTTATAAAAAAATGTAAATTTTGTTTAAATAATTTTATTTTCATGAAATCTAATTAGAAATGTAGTTTTAAAATTTTTCGGACGATTACTTTTAAAATTATATCAAAAAAACGTTATTTTTTAGAAATAATGCGTTTTTCTTAAAAATCAAACAAAAACTGCTGTAACTTTTTTATTTCTTTATAAAAAAATGTAAATTTTGTTTAAATAATTTTATTTTCATGAAATCTAATTAGAAATGTAGTTTTAAAATTTTTCGGTCGATTATTTTTAAAATTATACCAAAAAAACGTTTTTCTTAAAAATCACACAAAAACTGCAGAAACTTTTTTATTTCTTTATAAAAAAATGTAAATTTTGTTTAAATAATATTATTTTCATGAAATCTAATTAGAAATGTAGTTTTAAAATTTTTCGGACGATTACTTTTAAAATTATATCAAAAAAACGTTATTTTTTAGAAATAATGCGTTTTTCTTAAAAATCAAACAAAAACTGCTGTAACTTTTTTATTTCTTTATAAAAAAATGTAAATTTTGTTTAAATAATATTATTTTCATGAAATCTAATTAGAAATGTAGTTTTAAAATTTTTCGGACGATTACTTTTAAAATTATATCAAAAAAACTTTATTTTTTAGAAATAATGCGTTTTTCTTAAAAATCAAACAAAAACTGCTGTAACTTTTTTATTTCTTTATAAAAAAATGTAAATTTTGTTTAAATAATTTTATTTTCATGAAATCTAATTAGAAATGTAGTTTTAAAATTTTTCGGTCGATTATTTTTAAAATTATACCAAAAAAACGTTTTTCTTAAAAATCACAGAAAAACTGCAGAAACTTTTTTATTTCTTTTTAAAAAAATGTAAATTTTGTTTAAATAATTTTATTTTCATGAAATCTAATTAGAAATGTAGTTTTAAAATTTTTCGGTCGATTATTTTTAAAATTATACCAAAAAAACGTTTTTCTTAAAAATCACACAAAAACTGCAGAAACTTTTTTATTTCTTTATAAAAAAATGTAAATTTTGTTTAAATAATTTTATTTTCATGAAATCTACTTAGAAATGTAGTTTTAAAATTTTTCGGACGATTACTTTTAAAATTATATCAAAAAAACGTTATTTTTTAGAAATAATGCGTTTTTCTTAAAAATCAAACAAAAACTGCTGTAACTTTTTTATTTCTTTATAAAAAAATGTAAATTTTGTTTAAATAATTTTATTTTCATGAAATCTAATTAGAAATGTAGTTTTAAAATTTTTTGGTCGATTATTTTTAAAATTATACCAAAAAAACGTTTATCTTAAAAATCACACAAAAACTGCAGAAACTTTTTTATTTCTTTATAAAAAAATGTAAATTTTGTTTAAATAATATTATTTTCATGAAATCTAATTAGAAATGTAGTTTTAAAATTTTTCAGACGATTACTTTTAAAATTATATCAAAAAAACGTTATTTTTTAGAAATAATGCGTTTTTCTTAAAAATCAAACAAAAACTGCTGTAACTTTTTTATTTCTTTATAAAAAAATGTAAATTTTGTTTAAATAATATTATTTTCATGAAATCTAATTAGAAATGTAGTTTTAAAATTTTTCGGACGATTACTTTTAAAATTATATCAAAAAAACTTTATTTTTTAGAAATAATGCGTTTTTCTTAAAAATCAAACAAAAACTGCTGTAACTTTTTTATTTCTTTATAAAAAAATATAAATTTTGTTTAAATAATTTTATTTTCATGAAATCTAATTAGAAATGTTGTTTTAAAATTTTTCGGTCGATTATTTTTAAAATTATACCAAAAAAACGTTTTTCTTAAAAATCAAACTAAAACTGCTGTAACTTTTTTATTTCTTTATAAAAAAATGTAAATTTTGTTTAAATAATATTATTTTCATGAAATCTAATTAGAAATGTAGTTTTAAAATTTTTCGGACGATTACTTTTAAAATTATATCAAAAAAACGTTATTTTTTAGAAATAATGCGTTTTTCTTAAAAATCAAACAAAAACTGCTGTAACTTTTTTATTTCTTTATAAAAAAATGTAAATTTTGTTTAAATAATTTTATTTTCATGAAATCTAATTAGAAATGTAGTTTTAAAATTTTTCGGTCGATTATTTTTAAAATTATACCAAAAAAACGTTTTTCTTAAAAATCACACAAAAACTGCAGAAACTTTTTTATTTCTTTATAAAAAAATGTAAATTTTGTTTAAATAATTTTATTTTCATGAAATCTAATTAGAAATGTAGTTTTAAAATTTTTCGGACGATTACTTTTAAAATTATATTAAAAAAACGTTATTTTTTAGAAATAATGCGTTTTTCTTAAAAATCAAACAAAAACTGCTGTAACTTTTTTATTTCTTTATAAAAAAATGTAAATTTTGTTTAAATAATTTTATTTTCATGAAATCTAATTAGAAATGTAGTTTTAAAATTTTTCGGACGATTACTTTTAAAATTATATCAAAAAAACTTTATTTTTTAGAAATAATGCGTTTTTCTTAAAAATCAAACAAAAACTGCTGTAACTTTTTTATTTCGTTATAAAAAAATGTAAATTTTGTTTAAATAATTTTATTTTCATGAAATCTAATTAGAAATGTAGTTTAAAAATTTTTCGGTCGATTATTTTTAAAATTATACCAAAAAAACGTTTTTCTTAAAAATCACACAAAAACTGCAGAAACTTTTTTATTTCTTTATAAAAAAATGTAAATTTTGTTTAAATAATTTTATTTTCATGAAATCTAATTAGAAATGTAGTTTTAAAATTTTTCGGACGATTACTTTTAAAATTATATCAAAAAAACGTTATTTTTTAGAAATAATGCGTTTTTCTTAAAAATCAAACAAAAACTGCTGTAACTTTTTTATTTCTTTATAAAAAAATGTAAATTTTGTTTAAATAATTTTATTTTCATGAAATCTAATTAGAAATGTAGTTTTAAAATTTTTCGGTCGATTATTTTTAAAATTATACCAAAAAAACGTTTTTCTTAAAAATCACACAAAAACTGCAGAAACTTTTTTATTTCTTTATAAAAAAATGTAAATTTTGTTTAAATAATATTATTTTCATGAAATCTAATTAGAAATGTAGTTTTAAAATTATATCAAAAAAACGTTATTTTTTAGAAATAATGAGTTTTTCTTAAAAATCAAACAAAAACTGCTGTAACTTTTTTATTTCTTTATAAAAAAATGTAAATTTTGTTTAAATAATTTTATTTTCATGAAATCTAATTAGAAATGTAGTTTTAAAATTTTTCGGTCGATTATTTTTAAAATTATACCAAAAAAACGTTTTTCTTAAAAATCACACAAAAACTGCAGAAACTTTTTTATTTCTTTATAAAAAAATGTAAATTTTGTTTAAATAATATTATTTTCATGAAATCTAATTAGAAATGTAGTTTTAAAATTTTTCGGACGATTACTTTTAAAATTATATCAAAAAAACGTTATTTTTTAGAAATAATGCGTTTTTCTTAAAAATCAAACAAAAACTGCTGTAACTTTTTTATTTCTTTATAAAAAAATGTAAATTTTGTTTAAATAATATTATTTTCATGAAATCTAATTAGAAATGTAGTTTTAAAATTTTTCGGACGATTACTTTTAAAATTATATCAAAAAAACGTTATTTTTTAGAAATAATGCGTTTTTCTTAAAAATCAAACAAAAACTGCTGTAACTTTTTTATTTCTTTATAAAAAAATGTAAATTTTGTTTAAATAATTTTATTTTCATGAAATCTAATTAGAAATGTAGTTTTAAAATTTTTCGGTCGATTATTTTTAAAATTATACCAAAAAAACGTTTTTCTTAAAAATCACACAAAAACTGCAGAAACTTTTTTATTTTTTTTTAAAAAAATGTAAATTTTGTTTAAATAATATTATTTTCATGAAATCTAATTAGAAATGTAGTTTTAAAATTTTTCGGACGATTACTTTTAAAATTATATCAAAAAAACGTTATTTTTTAGAAATAATGCGTTTTTCTTAAAAATCAAACTAAAACTACTGTAACTTTTTTATTTCTTTATAAAAAAATGTAAATTTTGTTTAAATAATTTTATTTTCATGAAATCTAATTAGAAATGTAGTTTTAAAATTTTTCGGTCGATTATTTTTAAAATTATACCAAAAAAACGTTTTTCTTAAAAATCACACAAAAACTGCAGAAACTTTTTTATTTCTTTATAAAAAAATGTAAATTTTGTTTTAATAATATTATTTTCATGAAATCTAATTAGAAATGTAGTTTTAAAATTTTTCGGACGATTACTTTTAAAATTATATCAAAAAAACGTTATTTTTTAGAAATAATGCGTTTTTCTTAAAAGACAAACTAAAACTACTGTAACTTTTTTATTTCTTTATAAAAAAATGTAAATTTTGTTTAAATAATTTTATTTTCATGAAATCTAATTAGAAATGTAGTTTTAAAATTTTTCGGTCGATTATTTTTAAAATTATACCAAAAAAACCTTTTTCTTAAAAATCACACAAAAACTGCAGAAACTTTTTTATTTCTTTATAAAAAAATGTAAATTTTGTTTAAATAATTTTATTTTCATGAAATCTAATTAGAAATGTAGTTTTAAAATTTTTCGGACGATTACTTTTAAAATTATATCAAAAAAACGTTATTTTTTAAAAATAATGCGTTTTTCTTAAAAATCAAACAAAAACTGCTGTAACTTTTTTATTTCTTTATAAAAAAATGTAAATTTTGTTTAAATAATTTTATTTTCATGAAATCTAATTAGAAATGTAGTTTTAAAATTTTTCGGTCGATTATTTTTAAAATTATACCAAAAAAACGTTTTTCTTAAAAATCACACAAAAACTGCAGAAACTTTTTTATTTCTTTATAAAAAAATGTAAATTTTGTTTAAATAATATTATTTTCATGAAATCTAATTAGAAATGTAGTTTTAAAATTTTTCGGACGATTACTTTTAAAATTATATCAAAAAAACGTTATTTTTTAAAAATAATGCGTTTTTCTTAAAAATCAAACAAAAACTGCTGTAACTTTTTTATTTCTTTATAAAAAAATGTAAATTTTGTTTAAATAATTTTATTTTCATGAAATCTAATTAGAAATGTAGTTTTAAAATTTTTCGGTCGATTATTTTTAAAATTATACCAAAAAAACGTTTTTCTTAAAAATCACACAAAAACTGCAGAAACTTTTTTATTTCTTTATAAAAAAATGTAAATTTTGTTTAAATAATTTTATTTTCATGAAATCTAATTAGAAATGTAGTTTTAAAATTTTTCGGACGATTACTTTTAAAATTATATCAAAAAAACGTTATTTTTTATAAATAATGCGTTTTTCTTAAAAATCAAACAAAAACTGCTGTAACTTTTTTATTTCTTTATAAAAAAATGTAAATTTTGTTTAAATAATTTTATTTTCATGAAATCTAATTAGAAATGTAGTTTTAAAATTTTTCGGTCGATTATTTTTAAAATTATACCAAAAAAACGTTTTTCTTAAAAATCACACAAAAACTGCAGAAACTTTTTTATTTCTTTATAAAAAAATGTAAATTTTGTTTAAATAATATTATTTTCATGAAATCTAATTAGAAATGTAGTTTTAAAATTTTTCGGACGATTACTTTTAAAATTATATCAAAAAAACGTTATTTTTTAGAAATAATGCGTTTTTCTTAAAAATCAAACAAAAACTGCTGTAACTTTTTTATTTCTTTATAAAAAAATGTAAATTTTGTTTGAATAATTTTATTTTCATGAAATCTAATTAGAAATGTAGTTTTAAAATTTTTCGGTCGATTATTTTTAAAATTATACCAAAAAAACGTTTTTCTTAAAAATCAAACTAAAACTGCTGTAACTTTTTTATTTCTTTATAAAAAAATGTAAATTTTGTTTAAATAATATTATTTTCATGAAATCTAATTAGAAATGTAGTTTTAAAATTTTTCGGACGATTACTTTTAAAATTATATCAAAAAAACGTTATTTTTTAGAAATAATGCGTTTTTCTTAAATATCAAACAAAAACTGCTGTAACTTTTTTATTTCTTTATAAAAAAATGTAAATTTTGTTTAAGTAATTTTATTTTCATGAAATCTAATTAGAAATGTAGTTTTAAAATTTTTCGGTCGATTATTTTTAAAATTATACCAAAAAAACGTTTTTCTTAAAAATCACACAAAAACTGCAGAAACTTTTTTATTTCTTTATAAAAAAATGTAAATTTTGTTTAAATAATTTTATTTTCATGAAATCTAATTAGAAATGTAGTTTTAAAATTTTTCGGACGATTACTTTTAAAATTATATCAAAAAAACGTTATTTTTTAGAAATAATGCGTTTTTCTTAAAAATCAAACAAAAACTGCTGTAACTTTTTTATTTCTTTATAAAAAAATGTAAATTTTGTTTAAATAATTTTATTTTCATGAAATCTAATTAGAAATGTAGTTTTAAAATTTTTCGGTCGATTATTTTTAAAATTATACCAAAAAAACGTTTTTCTTAAAAATCACACAAAAACTGCAGAAACTTTTTTATTTCTTTATAAAAAAATGTAAATTTTGTTTAAATAATTTTATTTTCATGAAATCTAATTAGAAATGTAGTTTTAAAATTTTTCGGACGATTACTTTTAAAATTATATCAAAAAAACGTTATTTTTTAGAAATAATGCGTTTTTCTTAAAAATCAAACAAAAACTGCTGTAACTTTTTTATTTCTTTATAAAAAAATGTAAATTTTGTTTAAATAATTTTATTTTCATGAAATCTAATTAGAAATGTAGTTTTAAAATTTTTCGGTCGATTATTTTTAAAATTATACCAAAAAAACGTTTTTCTTAAAAATCACACAAAAACTGCAGAAACTTTTTTATTTTTTTATAAAAAAATGTAAATTTTGTTTAAATAATATTATTTTCATGAAATCTAATTAGAAATGTAGTTTTAAAATTTTTCGGACGATTACTTTTAAAATTATATCAAAAAAACTTTATTTTTTAGAAATAATGCGTTTTTCTTAAAAATCAAACAAAAACTGCTGTAACTTTTTTATTTCTTTACAAAAAAATGTAAATTTTGTTTAAATAATTTTATTTTCATGAAATCTAATTAGAAATGTAGTTTTAAAATTTTTCGGACGATTACTTTTAAAATTATATCAAAAAAACGTTATTTTTTAGAAATAATGCGTTTTTCTTAAAAATCAAACAAAAACTGCAGAAACTTTTTTATTTCTTTATAAAAAAATGTAAATTTTGTTTAAATAATATTATTTTCATGAAATCTAATTAGAAATGTAGTTTTAAAATTTTTCGGACGATTACTTTTAAAATTATATCAAAAAAACGTTATTTTTTAGAAATAATGCGTTTTTCTTAAAAATCAAACAAAAACTGCTGTAACTTTTTTATTTCTTTATAAAAAAATGTAAATTTTGTTTAAATAATTTTATTTTCATGAAATCTAATTAGAAATGTAGTTTTAAAATTTTTCGGTCGATTATTTTTAAAATTATACCAAAAAAACGTTTTTCTTAAAAATCACACAAAAACTGCAGAAACTTTTTTATTTCTTTATAAAAAAATGTAAATTTTGTTTAAATAATATTATTTTCATGAAATCTAATTAGAAATGTAGTTTTAAAATTTTTCGGACGATTACTTTTAAAATTATATCAAAAAAACGTTATTTTTTAGAAATAATGCGTTTTTCTTAAAAATCAAACTAAAACTGCTGTAACTTTTTTATTTCTTTATAAAAAAATGTAAATTTTGTTTAAATAATTTTATTTTCATGAAATCTAATTAGAAATGTAGTTTTAAAATTTTTCGGTCGATTATTTTTAAAATTATACCAAAAAAACGTTTTTCTTAAAAATCACACAAAAACTGCAGAAACTTTTTTATTTCTTTATAAAAAAATGTAAATTTTGTTTAAATAATTTTATTTTCATGAAATCTAATTAGAAATGTAGTTTTAAAATTTTTCGGACGATTACTTTTAAAATTATACCAAAAAAACGTTTTTCTTAAAAATCACACAAAAACTGCAGAAACTTTTTTATTTCTTTATAAAAAAATGTAAATTTTGTTTAAATAATTTTATTTTCATGAAATCTAATTAGAAATGTAGTTTTAAAATTTTTCGGAAGATTACTTTTAAAATTATATCAAAAAAACGTTATTTTTTAGAAATAATGCGTTTTTCTTAAAAATCAAACAAAAACTGCAGAAACTTTTTTATTTCTT
Organism: Stenus bimaculatus; assembly: GCA_963971135.1. Classification (NCBI taxonomy): domain Eukaryota; kingdom Metazoa; phylum Arthropoda; class Insecta; order Coleoptera; family Staphylinidae; genus Stenus; species Stenus bimaculatus. The sequence continues at coordinate 131,107 of CAXARA010000478.1, read as the reverse complement.
TATAAAAAAATGTAAATTTTGTTTAAATAATATTATTTTCATGAAATCTAATTAGAAATGTAGTTTTAAAATTTTTCGGACGATTACTTTTAAAATTATATCAAAAAAACGTTATTTTTTAGAAATAATGCGTTTTTCTTAAAAATCAAACAAAAACTGCAGAAACTTTTTTATTTCTTTATAAAAAAATGTAAATTTTGTTTGAATAATTTTATTTTCATGAAATCTAATTAGAAATGTAGTTTTAAAATTTTTCGGTCGATTATTTTTAAAATTATACCAAAAAAACGTTTTTCTTAAAAATCAAACTAAAACTGCTGTAACTTTTTTATTTCTTTATAAAAAAATGTAAATTTTGTTTAAATAATATTATTTTCATGAAATCTAATTAGAAATGTAGTTTTAAAATTTTTCGGACGATTACTTTTAAAATTATATCAAAAAAACGTTATTTTTTAGAAATAATGCGTTTTTCTTAAATATCAAACAAAAACTGCTGTAACTTTTTTATTTCTTTATAAAAAAATGTAAATTTTGTTTAAGTAATTTTATTTTCATGAAATCTAATTAGAAATGTAGTTTTAAAATTTTTCGGTCGATTATTTTTAAAATTATACCAAAAAAACGTTTTTCTTAAAAATCACACAAAAACTGCAGAAACTTTTTTATTTCTTTATAAAAAAATGTAAATTTTGTTTAAATAATTTTATTTTCATGAAATCTAATTAGAAATGTAGTTTTAAAATTTTTCGGACGATTACTTTTAAAATTATATCAAAAAAACGTTATTTTTTAGAAATAATGCGTTTTTCTTAAAAATCAAACAAAAACTGCTGTAACTTTTTTATTTCTTTATAAAAAAATGTAAATTTTGTTTAAATAATTTTATTTTCATGAAATCTAATTAGAAATGTAGTTTTAAAATTTTTCGGTCGATTATTTTTAAAATTATACCAAAAAAACGTTTTTCTTAAAAATCACACAAAAACTGCAGAAACTTTTTTATTTCTTTATAAAAAAATGTAAATTTTGTTTAAATAATTTTATTTTCATGAAATCTAATTAGAAATGTAGTTTTAAAATTTTTCGGACGATTACTTTTAAAATTATATCAAAAAAACGTTATTTTTTAGAAATAATGCGTTTTTCTTAAAAATCAAACAAAAACTGCTGTAACTTTTTTATTTCTTTATAAAAAAATGTAAATTTTGTTTAAATAATTTTATTTTCATGAAATCTAATTAGAAATGTAGTTTTAAAATTTTTCGGTCGATTATTTTTAAAATTATACCAAAAAAACGTTTTTCTTAAAAATCACACAAAAACTGCAGAAACTTTTTTATTTTTTTATAAAAAAATGTAAATTTTGTTTAAATAATATTATTTTCATGAAATCTAATTAGAAATGTAGTTTTAAAATTTTTCGGACGATTACTTTTAAAATTATATCAAAAAAACGTTATTTTTTAGAAATAATGCGTTTTTCTTAAAAATCAAACAAAAACTGCTGTAACTTTTTTATTTCTTTATAAAAAAATGTAAATTTTGTTTAAATAATTTTATTTTCATGAAATCTAATTAGAAATGTAGTTTTAAAATTTTTCGGACGATTACTTTTAAAATTATATCAAAAAAACGTTATTTTTTAGAAATAATGCGTTTTTCTTAAAAATCAAACAAAAACTGCAGAAACTTTTTTATTTCTTTATAAAAAAATGTAAATTTTGTTTAAATAATATTATTTTCATGAAATCTAATTAGAAATGTAGTTTTAAAATTTTTCGGACGATTACTTTTAAAATTATATCAAAAAAACGTTATTTTTTAGAAATAATGCGTTTTTCTTAAAAATCAAACAAAAACTGCTGTAACTTTTTTATTTCTTTATAAAAAAATGTAAATTTTGTTTAAATAATTTTATTTTCATGAAATCTAATTAGAAATGTAGTTTTAAAATTTTTCGGTCGATTATTTTTAAAATTATACCAAAAAAACGTTTTTCTTAAAAATCACACAAAAACTGCAGAAACTTTTTTATTTCTTTATAAAAAAATGTAAATTTTGTTTAAATAATATTATTTTCATGAAATCCAATTAGAAATGTAGTTTTAAAATTTTTCGGACGATTACTTTTAAAATTATATCAAAAAAACGTTATTTTTTAGAAATAATGCGTTTTTCTTAAAAATCAAACTAAAACTGCTGTAACTTTTTTATTTCTTTATAAAAAAATGTAAATTTTGTTTAAATAATTTTATTTTCATGAAATCTAATTAGAAATGTAGTTTTAAAATTTTTCGGACGATTACTTTTAAAATTATACCAAAAAAACGTTTTTCTTAAAAATCACACAAAAACTGCAGAAACTTTTTTATTTCTTTATAAAAAAATGTAAATTTTGTTTAAATAATTTTATTTTCATGAAATCTAATTAGAAATGTAGTTTTAAAATTTTTCGGACGATTACTTTTAAAATTATATCAAAAAAACGTTATTTTTAGAAATAATGCGTTTTTCTTAAAAATCAAACAAAAACTGCAGAAACTTTTTTATTTCTTTATAAAAAAATGTAAATTTTGTTTAAATAATATTATTTTCATGAAATCTAATTAGAAATGTAGTTTTAAAATTTTTCGGACGATTACTTTTAAAATTATATCAAAAAAACGTTATTTTTTAGAAATAATGCGTTTTTCTTAAAAATCAAACAAAAACTGCTGTAACTTTTTTATTTCTTTATAAAAAAATGTAAATTTTGTTTAAATAATTTTATTTTCATGAAATCTAATTAGAAATGTAGTTTTAAAATTTTTCGGACGATTACTTTTAAAATTATATCAAAAAAACTTTATTTTTTAGAAATAATGCGTTTTTCTTAAAAATCAAACAAAAACTGCTGTAACTTTTTTATTTCTTTATAAAAAAATGTAAATTTTGTTTAAATAATTTTATTTTCATGAAATCTAATTAGATTTTAAAATTTTTCGGTCGATTATTTTTAAAATTATACCAAAAAAACGTTTTTCTTAAAAATCACACAAAAACTGCAGAGACTTTTTTATTTCTTTATAAAAAAATGTAAATTTTGTTTAAATAATTTTAGTTTCATGAAATCTAATTAGAAATGTAGTTTTAAAATTTTTCGGACGATTACTTTTAAAATTATATCAAAAAAAAGTTATTTTTTAGAAATAATGCGTTTTTCTTAAAAATCAAACAAAAACTGCTGTAACTTTTTTATTTCTTTATAAAAAAATGTAAATTTTGTTTAAATAATTTTATTTTCATAAAATCTAATTAGAAATGTAGTTTTAAAATTTTTCGGTCGATTATTTTTAAAATTATACCAAAAAAACGTTTTTCTTAAAAATCACACAAAAACTGCAGAAACTTTTTTATTTCTTTATAAAAAAATGTAAATTTTGTTTAAATAATTTTATTTTCATGAAATCTAATTAGAAATGTAGTTTTAAAATTTTTCGGACGATTACTTTTAAAATTATACCAAAAAAACGTTTTTCTTAAAAATCACACAAAAACTGCAGAAACTTTTTTATTTCTTTATAAAAAAATGTAAATTTTGTTTAAATAATTTTATTTTCATGAAATCTAATTAGAAATGTAGTTTTAAAATTTTTCGGACGATTACTTTTAAAATTATATCAAAAAAACGTTATTTTTTAGAAATAATGCGTTTTTCTTAAAAATCAAACAAAAACTGCAGAAACTTTTTTATTTCTTTATAAAAAAATGTAAATTTTGTTTAAATAATATTATTTTCATGAAATCTAATTAGAAATGTAGTTTTAAAATTTTTCGGACGATTACTTTTAAAATTATATCAAAAAAACGTTATTTTTTAGAAATAATGCGTTTTTCTTAAAAATCAAACAAAAACTGCAGAAACTTTTTTATTTCTTTATAAAAAAATGTAAATTTTGTTTAAATAATATTATTTTCATGAAATCTAATTAGAAATGTAGTTTTAAAATTTTTCGGACGATTACTTTTAAAATTATATCAAAAAAACGTTATTTTTTAGAAATAATGCGTTTTTCTTAAAAATCAAACAAAAACTGCTGTAACTTTTTTATTTCTTTATAAAAAAATGTAAATTTTGTTTAAATAATTTTATTTTCATGAAATCTAATTAGAAATGTAGTTTTAAAATTTTTCGGTCGATTATTTTTAAAATTATACCAAAAAAACGTTTTTCTTAAAAATCACACAAAAACTGCAGAAACTTTTTTATTTCTTTATAAAAAAATGTAAATTTTGTTTAAATAATTTTATTTTCATGAAATCTAATTAGAAATGTAGTTTTAAAATTTTTCGGACGATTACTTTTAAAATTATATCAAAAAAACGTTATTTTTTAGAAATAATGCGTTTTTCTTAAAAATCAAACAAAAACTGCTGTAACTTTTTTATTTCTTTATAAAAAAATGTAAATTTTGTTTAAATAATTTTATTTTCATGAAATCTAATTAGAAATGTAGTTTTAAAATTTTTCGGACGATTACTTTTAAAATTATATCAAAAAAACTTTATTTTTTAGAAATAATGCGTTTTTCTTAAAAATCAAACAAAAACTGCTGTAACTTTTTTATTTCTTTATAAAAAAATGTAAATTTTGTTTAAATAATTTTATTTTCATGAAATCTAATTAGAAATGTAGTTTTAAAATTTTTCGGTCGATTATTTTTAAAATTATACCAAAAAAACGTTTTTCTTAAAAATCACACAAAAACTGCAGAGACTTTTTTATTTCTTTATAAAAAAATGTAAATTTTGTTTAAATAATTTTAGTTTCATGAAATCTAATTAGAAATGTAGTTTTAAAATTTTTCGGACGATTACTTTTAAAATTATATCAAAAAAAAGTTATTTTTTAGAAATAATGCGTTTTTCTTAAAAATCAAACAAAAACTGCTGTAACTTTTTTATTTCTTTATAAAAAAATGTAAATTTTGTTTAAATAATTTTATTTTCATAAAATCTAATTAGAAATGTAGTTTTAAAATTTTTCGGTCGATTATTTTTAAAATTATACCAAAAAAACGTTTTTCTTAAAAATCACACAAAAACTGCAGAAACTTTTTTATTTCTTTATAAAAAAATGTAAATTTTGTTTAAATAATTTTATTTTCATGAAATCTAATTAGAAATGTAGTTTTAAAATTTTTCGGACGATTACTTTTAAAATTATATCAAAAAAACGTTATTTTTTAGAAATAATGCGTTTTTCTTAAAAATCAAACAAAAACTGCTGTAACTTTTTTATTTCTTTATAAAAAAATGTAAATTTTGTTTAAATAATTTTATTTTCATGAAATCTAATTAGAAATGTAGTTTTAAAATTTTTCGGTCGATTATTTTTAAAATTATACCAAAAAAACGTTTTTCTTAAAAATCACACAAAAACTGCAGAAACTTTTTTATTTTTTTATAAAAAAATGTAAATTTTGTTTAAATAATATTATTTTCATGAAATCTAATTAGAAATGTAGTTTTAAAATTTTTCGGACGATTACTTTTAAAATTATATCAAAAAAACGTTATTTTTTAGAAATAATGCGTTTTTCTTAAAAATCAAACAAAAACTGCTGTAACTTTTTTATTTCTTTATAAAAAAATGTAAATTTTGTTTAAATAATTTTTTATTTTCATGAAATCTAATTAGAAATGTAGTTTTAAAATTTTTCGGTCGATTATTTTTAAAATTATACCAAAAAAACGTTTTTCTTAAAAATCACACAAAAACTGCAGAAACTTTTTTATTTCTTTATAAAAAAATGTAAATTTTGTTTAAATAATATTATTTTCATGAAATCTAATTAGAAATGTAGTTTTAAAATTTTTCGGACGATTACTTTTAAAATTATATCAAAAAAACGTTATTTTTTAGAAATAATGCGTTTTTCTTAAAAATCAAACAAAAACTGCTGTAACTTTTTTATTTCTTTATAAAAAAATGTAAATTTTGTTTAAATAATATTATTTTCATGAAATCTAATTAGAAATGTAGTTTTAAAATTTTTCGGACGATTACTTTTAAAATTATATCAAAAAAACGTTATTTTTTAGAAATAATGCGTTTTTCTTAAAAATCAAACAAAAACTGCTGTAACTTTTTTATTTCTTTATAAAAAAATGTAAATTTTGTTTAAATAATATTATTTTCATGAAATCTAATTAGAAATGTAGTTTTAAAATTTTTCGGACGATTACTTTTAAAATTATATCAAAAAAACGTTATTTTTTAGAAATAATGCGTTTTTCTTAAAATCAAACAAAAACTGCTGTAACTTTTTTATTTCTTTATAAAAAAATGTAAATTTTGTTTAAATAATATTATTTTCATGAAATCTAATTAGAAATGTAGTTTTAAAATTTTTCGGACGATTACTTTTAAAATTATATCAAAAAAACGTTATTTTTAGAAATAATGCGTTTTTCTTAAAAATCAAACTAAAACTGCTGTAACTTTTTTATTTCTTTATAAAAAAATGTAAATTTTGTTTAAATAATTTTATTTTCATGAAATCTAATTAGAAATGTAGTTTTAAAATTTTTCGGTCGATTATTTTTAAAATTATACCAAAAAAACGTTTTTCTTAAAAATCACACAAAAACTGCAGAAACTTTTTTATTTCTTTATAAAAAAATGTAAATTTTGTTTAAATAATATTATTTTCATGAAATCTAATTAGAAATGTAGTTTTAAAATTTTTCGGACGATTACTTTTAAAATTATATCAAAAAAACGTTATTTTTTAGAAATAATGCGTATTTCTTAAAAATCAAACTAAAACTGCTGTAACTTTTTTATTTCTTTATAAAAAAATGTAAATTTTGTTTAAATAATTTTATTTTCATGAAATCTAATTAGAAATGTAGTTTCAAAATTTTTCGGTCGATTATTTTTAAAATTATACCAAAAAAACGTTTTTCTTAAAAATCACACAAAAACTGCAGAAACTTTTTTATTTCTTTAGAAAAAAATGTAAATTTTGTTTAAATAATTTTATTTTCATGAAATCTAATTAGAAATGTAGTTTTAAAATTTTTCGGACGATTACTTTTAAAATTATATCAAAAAAACGTTATTTTTTAGAAATAATGCGTTTTTCTTAAAAATCAAACAAAAACTGCTGTTACTTTTTTATTTCTTTATAAAAAAATGTAAATTTTGTTTAAATAATTTTATTTTCATGAAATCTAATTAGAAATGTAGTTTTAAAATTTTTCGGTCGATTATTTTTAAAATTATACCAAAAAAACGTTTTTCTTAAAAATCACACAAAAACTGCAGAAACTTTTTTATTTCTTTATAAAAAAATGTAAATTTTGTTTAAATAATTTTATTTTCATGAAATATAATTAGAAATGTAGTTTTAAAATTTTCCGGACGATTACTTTTAAAATTATATCAAAAAAACGTTATTTTTTAGAAATAATGCGTATTTCTTAAAAATCAAACAAAAACTGCTGTAACTTTTTTATTTCTTTATAAAAAAATGTAAATTTTGTTTAAATAATTTTATTTTCATGAAATCTAATTAGAAATGTACTTTTAAAATTTTTCGGTCGATTATTTTTAAAATTATACCAAAAAAACGTTTTTCTTATAAATCACACAAAAACTGCAGAAACTTTTTTATTTCTTTATAAAAAAATGTAAATTTTGTTTAAATAATTTTATTTTCATGAAATCTAATTAGAAATGTAGTTTTAAAATTTTTCGGACGATTACTTTTAAAATTATATCAAAAAAACGTTATTTTTTAGAAATAATGCGTTTTTCTTAAAAATCAAACAAAAACTGCTGTAACTTTTTTATTTCTTTATAAAAAAATGTAGATTTTGTTTAAATAATTTTATTTTCATGAAATCTAATTAGAAATGTAGTTTTAAAATTTTTCGGTCAATTATTTTTAAAATTATACCAAAAAAACGTTTTTCTTAAAAATCACACAAAAACTGCAGAAACTTTTTTATTTCTTTATAAAAAAATGTAAATTTTGTTTAAATAATATTATTTTCATGAAATCTAATTAGAAATGTAGTTTTAAAATTTTTCGGACGATTACTTTTAAAATTATATCAAAAAAACGTTATTTTTTAGAAATAATGCGTTTTTCTTAAAAATCAAACAAAAACTGCTGTAACTTTTTTATTTCTTTATAAAAAAATGTAAATTTTGTTTAAATAATATTATTTTCATGAAATCTAATTAGAAATGTAGTTTTAAAATTTTTCGGACGATTACTTTTAAAATTATATCAAAAAAACGTTATTTTTTAGAAATAATGCGTTTTTCTTAAAAATCAAACAAAAACTGCTGTAACTTTTTTATTTCTTTATAAAAAAATGTAAATTTTGTTTAAATAATTTTATTTTCATGAAATCTAATTAGAAATGTAGTTTTAAAATTTTTCGGTCGATTATTTTTAAAATTATACCAAAAAAACGTTTTTCTTAAAAATCACACAAAAACTGCAGAAACTTTTTTATTTCTTTATAAAAAATTGTAAATTTTGTTTAAATAATATTATTTTCATGAAATCTAATTAGAAATGTAGTTTTAAAATTTTTCGGTCGATTATTTTTAAAATTATACCAAAAAAACGTTTTTCTTAAAAATCACAGAAAAACTGCAGAAACTTTTTTATTTCTTTTTAAAAAAATGTAAATTTTGTTTAAATAATTTTATTTTCATGAAATCTAATTAGAAATGTAGTTTTAAAATTTTTCGGTCGATTATTTTTAAAATTATACCAAAAAAACGTTTTTCTTAAAAATCACACAAAAACTGCAGAAACTTTTTTATTTCTTTATAAAAAAATGTAAATTTTGTTTAAATAATTTTATTTTCATGAAATCTACTTAGAAATGTAGTTTTAAAATTTTTCGGACGATTACTTTTAAAATTATATCAAAAAAACGTTATTTTTTAGAAATAATGCGTTTTTCTTAAAAATCAAACAAAAACTGCTGTAACTTTTTTATTTCTTTATAAAAAAATGTAAATTTTGTTTAAATAATTTTATTTTCATGAAATCTAATTAGAAATGTAGTTTTAAAATTTTTTGGTCGATTATTTTTAAAATTATACCAAAAAAACGTTTATCTTAAAAATCACACAAAAACTGCAGAAACTTTTTTATTTCTTTATAAAAAAATGTAAATTTTGTTTAAATAATATTATTTTCATGAAATCTAATTAGAAATGTAGTTTTAAAATTTTTCAGACGATTACTTTTAAAATTATATCAAAAAAACGTTATTTTTTAGAAATAATGCGTTTTTCTTAAAAATCAAACAAAAACTGCTGTAACTTTTTTATTTCTTTATAAAAAAATGTAAATTTTGTTTAAATAATATTATTTTCATGAAATCTAATTAGAAATGTAGTTTTAAAATTTTTCGGACGATTACTTTTAAAATTATATCAAAAAAACTTTATTTTTTAGAAATAATGCGTTTTTCTTAAAAATCAAACAAAAACTGCTGTAACTTTTTTATTTCTTTATAAAAAAATATAAATTTTGTTTAAATAATTTTATTTTCATGAAATCTAATTAGAAATGTAGTTTTAAAATTTTTCGGTCGATTATTTTTAAAATTATACCAAAAAAACGTTTTTCTTAAAAATCAAACTAAAACTGCTGTAACTTTTTTATTTCTTTATAAAAAAATGTAAATTTTGTTTAAATAATATTATTTTCATGAAATCTAATTAGAAATGTAGTTTTAAAATTTTTCGGACGATTACTTTTAAAATTATATCAAAAAAACGTTATTTTTTAGAAATAATGCGTTTTTCTTAAAAATCAAACAAAAACTGCTGTAACTTTTTTATTTCTTTATAAAAAAATGTAAATTTTGTTTAAATAATTTTATTTTCATGAAATCTAATTAGAAATGTAGTTTTAAAATTTTTCGGTCGATTATTTTTAAAATTATACCAAAAAAACGTTTTTCTTAAAAATCACACAAAAACTGCAGAAACTTTTTTATTTCTTTATAAAAAAATGTAAATTTTGTTTAAATATTTTTATTTTCATGAAATCTAATTAGAAATGTAGTTTTAAAATTTTTCGGACGATTACTTTTAAAATTATATTAAAAAAACGTTATTTTTTAGAAATAATGCGTTTTTCTTAAAAATCAAACAAAAACTGCTGTAACTTTTTTATTTCTTTATAAAAAAATGTAAATTTTGTTTAAATAATTTTATTTTCATGAAATCTAATTAGAAATGTAGTTTTAAAATTTTTCGGACGATTACTTTTAAAATTATATCAAAAAAACTTTATTTTTTAGAAATAATGCGTTTTTCTTAAAAATCAAACAAAAACTGCTGTTACTTTTTTATTTCGTTATAAAAAAATGTAAATTTTGTTTAAATAATTTTATTTTCATGAAATCTAATTAGAAATGTAGTTTAAAAATTTTTCGGTCGATTATTTTTAAAATTATACCAAAAAAACGTTTTTCTTAAAAATCACACAAAAACTGCAGAAACGTTTTTTATTTCTTTATAAAAAAATGTAAATTTTGTTTAAATAATTTTATTTTCATGAAATCTAATTAGAAATGTAGTTTTAAAATTTTTCGGACGATTACTTTTAAAATTATATCAAAAAAACGTTATTTTTTAGAAATAATGCGTTTTTCTTAAAAATCAAACAAAAACTGCTGTAACTTTTTTATTTCTTTATAAAAAAATGTAAATTTTGTTTAAATAATTTTATTTTCATGAAATCTAATTAGAAATGTAGTTTTAAAATTTTTCGGTCGATTATTTTTAAAATTATACCAAAAAAACGTTTTTCTTAAAAATCACACAAAAACTGCAGAAACTTTTTTATTTCTTTATAAAAAAATGTAAATTTTGTTTAAATAATATTATTTTCATGAAATCTAATTAGAAATGTAGTTTTAAAATTATATCAAAAAAACGTTATTTTTTAGAAATAATGAGTTTTTCTTAAAAATCAAACAAAAACTGCTGTAACTTTTTTATTTCTTTATAAAAAAATGTAAATTTTGTTTAAATAATTTTATTTTCATGAAATCTAATTAGAAATGTAGTTTTAAAATTTTTCGGTCGATTATTTTTAAAATTATACCAAAAAAACGTTTTTCTTAAAAATCACACAAAAACTGCAGAAACTTTTTTATTTCTTTATAAAAAAATGTAAATTTTGTTTAAATAATATTATTTTCATGAAATCTAATTAGAAATGTAGTTTTAAAATTTTTCGGACGATTACTTTTAAAATTATATCAAAAAAACGTTATTTTTTAGAAATAATGCGTTTTTCTTAAAAATCAAACAAAAACTGCTGTAACTTTTTTATTTCTTTATAAAAAAATGTAAATTTTGTTTAAATAATATTATTTTCATGAAATCTAATTAGAAATGTAGTTTTAAAATTTTTCGGACGATTACTTTTAAAATTATATCAAAAAAACTTTATTTTTTAGAAATAATGCGTTTTTCTTAAAAATCAAACAAAAACTGCTGTAACTTTTTTATTTCTTTATAAAAAAATGTAAATTTTGTTTAAATAATTTTATTTTCATGAAATCTAATTAGAAATGTAGTTTTAAAATTTTTCGGTCGATTATTTTTAAAATTATACCAAAAAAACGTTTTTCTTAAAAATCACACAAAAACTGCAGAAACTTTTTTATTTCTTTATAAAAAAATGTAAATTTTGTTTAAATAATATTATTTTCATGAAATCTAATTAGAAATGTAGTTTTAAAATTTTTCGGACGATTACTTTTAAAATTATATCAAAAAAACGTTATTTTTTAGAAATAATGCGTTTTTCTTAAAAATCAAACTAAAACTACTGTAACTTTTTTATTTCTTTATAAAAATATGTAAATTTTGTTTAAATAATTTTATTTTCATGAAATCTAATTAGAAATGTAGTTTTAAAATTTTTCGGTCGATTATTTTTAAAATTATACCAAAAAAACGTTTTTCTTAAAAATCACACAAAAACTGCAGAAACTTTTTTATTTCTTTATAAAAAAATGTAAATTTTGTTTTAATAATATTATTTTCATGAAATCTAATTAGAAATGTAGTTTTAAAATTTTTCGGACGATTACTTTTAAAATTATATCAAAAAAACGTTATTTTTTAGAAATAATGCGTTTTTCTTAAAAGACAAACTAAAACTACTGTAACTTTTGTATTTCTTTATAAAAAAATGTAAATTTTGTTTAAATAATTTTATTTTCATGAAATCTAATTAGAAATGTAGTTTTAAAATTTTTCGGTCGATTATTTTTAAAATTATACCAAAAAAACCTTTTTCTTAAAAATCACACAAAAACTGCAGAAACTTTTTTATTTCTTTATAAAAAAATGTAAATTTTGTTTAAATAATTTTATTTTCATGAAATCTAATTAGAAATGTAGTTTTAAAATTTTTCGGACGATTACTTTTAAAATTATATCAAAAAAACGTTATTTTTTAAAAATAATGCGTTTTTCTTAAAAATCAAACAAAAACTGCTGTAACTTTTTTATTTCTTTATAAAAAAATGTAAATTTTGTTTAAATAATTTTATTTTCATGAAATCTAATTAGAAATGTAGTTTTAAAATTTTTCGGTCGATTATTTTTAAAATTATACCAAAAAAACGTTTTTCTTAAAAATCACACAAAAACTGCAGAAACTTTTTTATTTCTTTATAAAAAAATGTAAATTTTGTTCAAATAATATTATTTTCATGAAATCTAATTAGAAATGTAGTTTTAAAATTTTTCGGACGATTACTTTTAAAATTATATCAAAAAAACGTTATTTTTTAGAAATAATGCGTTTTTCTTAAAAATCAAACAAAAACTGCTGTAACTTTTTTATTTCTTTATAAAAAAATGTAAATTTTGTTTGAATAATTTTATTTTCATGAAATCTAATTAGAAATGTAGTTTTAAAATTTTTCGGTCGATTATTTTTAAAATTATACCAAAAAAACGTTTTTCTTAAAAATCAAACTAAAACTGCTGTAACTTTTTTATTTCTTTATAAAAAAATGTAAATTTTGTTTAAATAATATTATTTTCATGAAATCTAATTAGAAATGTAGTTTTAAAATTTTTCGGACGATTACTTTTAAAATTATATCAAAAAAACGTTATTTTTTAGAAATAATGCGTTTTTCTTAAATATCAAACAAAAACTGCTGTAACTTTTTTATTTCTTTATAAAAAAATGTAAATTTTGTTTAAGTAATTTTATTTTCATGAAATCTAATTAGAAATGTAGTTTTAAAATTTTTCGGTCGATTATTTTTAAAATTATACCAAAAAAACGTTTTTCTTAAAAATCACACAAAAACTGCAGAAACTTTTTTATTTCTTTATAAAAAAATGTAAATTTTGTTTAAATAATTTTATTTTCATGAAATCTAATTAGAAATGTAGTTTTAAAATTTTTCGGACGATTACTTTTAAAATTATATCAAAAAAACGTTATTTTTTAGAAATAATGCGTTTTTCTTAAAAATCAAACAAAAACTGCTGTAACTTTTTTATTTCTTTATAAAAAAATGTAAATTTTGTTTAAATAATTTTATTTTCATGAAATCTAATTAGAAATGTAGTTTTAAAATTTTTCGGTCGATTATTTTTAAAATTATACCAAAAAAACGTTTTTCTTAAAAATCACACAAAAACTGCAGAAACTTTTTTATTTCTTTATAAAAAAATGTAAATTTTGTTTAAATAATTTTATTTTCATGAAATCTAATTAGAAATGTAGTTTTAAAATTTTTCGGACGATTACTTTTAAAATTATATCAAAAAAACGTTATTTTTTAGAAATAATGCGTTTTTCTTAAAAATCAAACAAAAACTGCTGTAACTTTTTTATTTCTTTATAAAAAAATGTAAATTTTGTTTAAATAATTTTATTTTCATGAAATCTAATTAGAAATGTAGTTTTAAAATTTTTCGGTCGATTATTTTTAAAATTATACCAAAAAAACGTTTTTCTTAAAAATCACACAAAAACTGCAGAAACTTTTTTATTTTTTTATAAAAAAATGTAAATTTTGTTTAAATAATATTATTTTCATGAAATCTAATTAGAAATGTAGTTTTAAAATTTTTCGGACGATTTCTTTTAAAATTATATCAAAAAAACGTTATTTTTTAGAAATAATGCGTTTTTCTTAAAAATCAAACAAAAACTGCTGTAACTTTTTTATTTCTTTATAAAAAAATGTAAATTTTGTTTAAATAATTTTATTTTCATGAAATCTAATTAGAAATGTAGTTTTAAAATTTTTCGGACGATTACTTTTAAAATTATATCAAAAAAACGTTATTTTTTAGAAATAATGCGTTTTTCTTAAAAATCAAACAAAAACTGCAGAAACTTTTTTATTTCTTTATAAAAAAATGTAAATTTTGTTTAAATAATATTATTTTCATGAAATCTAATTAGAAATGTAGTTTTAAAATTTTTCGGACGATTACTTTTAAAATTATATCAAAAAAACGTTATTTTTTAGAAATAATGCGTTTTTCTTAAAAATCAAACAAAAACTGCTGTAACTTTTTTATTTCTTTATAAAAAAATGTAAATTTTGTTTAAATAATTTTATTTTCATGAAATCTAATTAGAAATGTAGTTTTAAAATTTTTCGGTCGATTATTTTTAAAATTATACCAAAAAAACGTTTTTCTTAAAAATCACACAAAAACTGCAGAAACTTTTTTATTTCTTTATAAAAAAATGTAAATTTTGTTTAAATAATATTATTTTCATGAAATCTAATTAGAAATGTAGTTTTAAAATTTTTCGGACGATTACTTTTAAAATTATATCAAAAAAACGTTATTTTTTAGAAATAATGCGTTTTTCTTAAAAATCAAACTAAAACTGCTGTAACTTTTTTATTTCTTTATAAAAAAATGTAAATTTTGTTTAAATAATTTTATTTTCATGAAATCTAATTAGAAATGTAGTTTTAAAATTTTTCGGTCGATTATTTTTAAAATTATACCAAAAAACGTTTTTCTTAAAAATCACACAAAAACTGCAGAAACTTTTTTATTTCTTTATAAAAAAATGTAAATTTTGTTTAAATAATTTTATTTTCATGAAATCTAATTAGAAATGTAGTTTTAAAATTTTTCGGACGATTACTTTTAAAATTATACCAAAAAAACGTTTTTCTTAAAAATCACACAAAAACTGCAGAAACTTTTTTATTTCTTTATAAAAAAATGTAAATTTTGTTTAAATAATTTTATTTTCATGAAATCTAATTAGAAATGTAGTTTTAAAATTTTTCGGACGATTACTTTTAAAATTATATCAAAAAAACGTTATTTTTTAGAAATAATGCGTTTTTCTTAAAAATCAAACAAAAACTGCAGAAACTTTTTTATTTCTTTATAAAAAAATGTAAATTTTGTTTAAATAATATTATTTTCATGAAATCTAATTAGAAATGTAGTTTTAAAATTTTTCGGACGATTACTTTTAAAATTATATCAAAAAAACGTTATTTTTTAGAAATAATGCGTTTTTCTTAAAAATCAAACAAAAACTGCTGTAACTTTTTTATTTCTTTATAAAAAAATGTAAATTTTGTTTAAATAATTTTATTTTCATGAAATCTAATTAGAAATGTAGTTTTAAAATTTTTCGGTCGATTATTTTTAAAATTATACCAAAAAAACGTTTTTCTTAAAAATCAAACTAAAACTGCTGTAACTTTTTTATTTCTTTATAAAAAAATGTAAATTTTGTTTAAATAATATTATTTTCATGAAATCTAATTAGAAATGTAGTTTTAAAATTTTTCGGACGATTACTTTTAAAATTATATCAAAAAAACGTTATTTTTTAGAAATAATGCGTTTTTCTTAAATATCAAACAAAAACTGCTGTAACTTTTTTATTTCTTTATAAAAAAATGTAAATTTTGTTTAAGTAATTTTATTTTCATGAAATCTAATTAGAAATGTAGTTTTAAAATTTTTCGGTCGATTATTTTTAAAATTATACCAAAAAAACGTTTTTCTTAAAAATCACACAAAAACTGCAGAAACTTTTTTATTTCTTTATAAAAAAATGTAAATTTTGTTTAAATAATTTTATTTTCATGAAATCTAATTAGAAATGTAGTTTTAAAATTTTTCGGACGATTACTTTTAAAATTATATCAAAAAAACGTTATTTTTTAGAAATAATGCGTTTTTCTTAAAAATCAAACAAAAACTGCTGTAACTTTTTTATTTCTTTATAAAAAAATGTAAATTTTGTTTAAATAATTTTATTTTCATGAAATCTAATTAGAAATGTAGTTTTAAAATTTTTCGGTCGATTATTTTTAAAATTATACCAAAAAAACGTTTTTCTTAAAAATCACACAAAAACTGCAGAAACTTTTTTATTTCTTTATAAAAAAATGTAAATTTTGTTTAAATAATTTTATTTTCATGAAATCTAATTAGAAATGTAGTTTTAAAATTTTTCGGACGATTACTTTTAAAATTATATCAAAAAAACGTTATTTTTTAGAAATAATGCGTTTTTCTTAAAAATCAAACAAAAACTGCTGTAACTTTTTTATTTCTTTATAAAAAAATGTAAATTTTGTTTAAATAATTTTATTTTCATGAAATCTAATTAGAAATGTAGTTTTGAAATTTTTCGGTCGATTATTTTTAAAATTATACCAAAAAAACGTTTTTCTTAAAAATCACACAAAAACTGCAGAAACTTTTTTATTTTTTTATAAAAAAATGTAAATTTTGTTTAAATAATATTATTTTCATGAAATCTAATTAGAAATGTAGTTTTAAAATTTTTCGGACGATTACTTTTAAAATTATATCAAAAAAACGTTATTTTTTAGAAATAATGCGTTTTTTCTTAAAAATCAAACAAAAACTGCTGTAACTTTTTTATTTCTTTATAAAAAAATGTAAATTTTGTTTAAATAATTTTATTTTCATGAAATCTAATTAGAAATGTAGTTTTAAAATTTTTCGGACGATTACTTTTAAAATTATATCAAAAAAACGTTATTTTTTAGAAATAATGCGTTTTTCTTAAAAATCAAACAAAAACTGCAGAAACTTTTTTATTTCTTTATAAAAAAATGTAAATTTTGTTTAAATAATATTATTTTCATGAAATCTAATTAGAAATGTAGTTTTAAAATTTTTCGGACGATTACTTTTAAAATTATATCAAAAAAACGTTATTTTTTAGAAATAATGCGTTTTTCTTAAAAATCAAACAAAAACTGCTGTAACTTTTTTATTTCTTTATAAAAAAAATGTAAATTTTGTTTAAATAATTTTATTTTCATGAAATCTAATTAGAAATGTAGTTTTAAAATTTTTCGGTCGATTATTTTTAAAATTATACCAAAAAAACGTTTTTCTTAAAAATCACACAAAAACTGCAGAAACTTTTTTATTTCTTTATAAAAAAATGTAAATTTTGTTTAAATAATATTATTTTCATGAAATCTAATTAGAAATGTAGTTTTAAAATTTTTCGGACGATTACTTTTAAAATTATATCAAAAAAACGTTATTTTTTAGAAATAATGCGTTTTTCTTAAAAATCAAACTAAAACTGCTGTAACTTTTTTATTTCTTTATAAAAAAATGTAAATTTTGTTTAAATAATTTTATTTTCATGAAATCTAATTAGAAATGTAGTTTTAAAATTTTTCGGTCGATTATTTTTAAAATTATACCAAAAAAACGTTTTTCTTAAAAATCACACAAAAACTGCAGAAACTTTTTTATTTCTTTATAAAAAAATGTAAATTTTGTTTAAATAATTTTATTTTCATGAAATCTAATTAGAAATGTAGTTTTAAAATTTTTCGGACGATTACTTTTAAAATTATACCAAAAAAACGTTTTTCTTAAAAATCACACAAAAACTGCAGAAACTTTTTTATTTCTTTATAAAAAAATGTAAATTTTGTTTAAATAATTTTATTTTCATGAAATCTAATTAGAAATGTAGTTTTAAAATTTTTCGGACGATTACTTTTAAAATTATATCAAAAAAACGTTATTTTTTAGAAATAATGCGTTTTTCTTAAAAATCAAACAAAAACTGCAGAAACTTTTTTATTTCTTTATAAAAAAATGTAAATTTTGTTTAAATAATATTATTTTCATGAAATCTAATTAGAAATGTAGTTTTAAAATTTTTCGGACGATTACTTTTAAAATTATATCAAAAAAACGTTATTTTTTAGAAATAATGCGTTTTTCTTAAAAATCAAACAAAAACTGCAGAAACTTTTTTATTTCTTTATAAAAAAATGTAAATTTTGTTTAAATAATATTATTTTCATGAAATCTAATTAGAAATGTAGTTTTAAAATTTTTCGGACGATTACTTTTAAAATTATATCAAAAAAACGTTATTTTTTAGAAATAATGCGTTTTTCTTAAAAATCAAACAAAAACTGCTGTAACTTTTTTATTTCTTTATAAAAAAATGTAAATTTTGTTTAAATAATTTTATTTTCATGAAATCTAATTAGAAATGTAGTTTTAAAATTTTTCGGTCGATTATTTTTAAAATTATACCAAAAAAACGTTTTTCTTAAAAATCACACAAAAACTGCAGAAACTTTTTTATTTCTTTATAAAAAAATGTAAATTTTGTTTAAATAATTTTATTTTCATGAAATCTAATTAGAAATGTAGTTTTAGAATTTTTCGGACGATTACTTTTAAAATTATATCAAAAAAACGTTATTTTTTAGAAATAATGCGTTTTTCTTAAAAATCAAACAAAAACTACTGTAACTTTTTTATTTCTTTATAAAAAAATGTAAATTTTGTTTAAATAATTTTATTTTCATGAAATCTAATTAGAAATGTAGTTTTAAAATTTTTCGGACGATTACTTTTAAAATTATATCAAAAAAACTTTATTTTTTAGAAATAATGCGTTTTTCTTAAAAATCAAACAAAAACTGCTGTAACTTTTTTATTTCTTTATAAAAAAATGTAAATTTTGTTTAAATAATTTTATTTTCATGAAATCTAATTAGAAATGTAGTTTTAAAATTTTTCGGTCGATTATTTTTAAAATTATACCAAAAAAACGTTTTTCTTAAAAATCACACAAAAACTGCAGAGACTTTTTTATTTCTTTATAAAAAAATGTAAATTTTGTTTAAATAATTTTAGTTTCATGAAATCTAATTAGAAATGTAGTTTTAAAATTTTTCGGACGATTACTTTTAAAATTATATCAAAAAAAAGTTATTTTTTAGAAATAATGCGTTTTTCTTAAAAATCAAACAAAAACTGCTGTAACTTTTTTATTTCTTTATAAAAAAATGTAAATTTTGTTTAAATAATATTATTTTCATGAAATCTAATTAGAAATGTAGTTTTAAAATTTTTCGGACGATTACTTTTAAAATTATATCAAAAAAACGTTATTTTTTAGAAATAATGCGTTTTTCTTAAAAATCAAACAAAAACTGCTGTAACTTTTTTATTTCTTTATAAAAAAATGTAAATTTTGTTTAAATAATTTTATTTTCATGAAATCTAATTAGAAATGTAGTTTTAAAATTTTTCGGTCGATTATTTTTAAAATTATACCAAAAAAACGTTTTTCTTAAAAATCACACAAAAACTGCAGAAACTTTTTTATTTCTTTATAAAAAAATGTAAATTTTGTTTAAATAATTTTATTTTCATGAAATCTAATTAGAAATGTAGTTTTAAAATTTTTCGGACGATTACTTTTAAAATTATATCAAAAAAACGTTATTTTTTAGAAATAATGCGTTTTTCTTAAAAATCAAACAAAAACTGCAGAAACTTTTTTATTTCTTTATAAAAAAATGTAAATTTTGTTTAAATAATATTATTTTCATGAAATCTAATTAGAAATGTAGTTTTAAAATTTTTCGGACGATTACTTTTAAAATTATATCAAAAAAACGTTATTTTTTAGAAATAATGCGTTTTTCTTAAAATCAAACAAAAACTGCAGAAACTTTTTTATTTCTTTATAAAAAAATGTAAATTTTGTTTAAATAATATTATTTTCATGAAATCTAATTAGAAATGTAGTTTTAAAATTTTTCGGACGATTACTTTTAAAATTATATCAAAAAAACGTTATTTTTTAGAAATAATGCGTTTTTCTTAAAAATCAAACAAAAACTGCTGTAACTTTTTTATTTCTTTATAAAAAAATGTAAATTTTGTTTAAATAATTTTATTTTCATGAAATCTAATTAGAAATGTAGTTTTAAAATTTTTCGGTCGATTATTTTTAAAATTATACCAAAAAAACGTTTTTCTTAAAAATCACACAAAAACTGCAGAAACTTTTTTATTTCTTTATAAAAAAATGTAAATTTTGTTTAAATAATTTTATTTTCATGAAATCTAATTAGAAATGTAGTTTTAAAATTTTTCGGACGATTACTTTTAAAATTATATCAAAAAAACGTTATTTTTTAGAAATAATGCGTTTTTCTTAAAAATCAAACAAAAACTACTGTAACTTTTTTATTTCTTTATAAAAAAATGTAAATTTTGTTTAAATAATTTTATTTTCATGAAATCTAATTAGAAATGTAGTTTTAAAATTTTTCGGACGATTACTTTTAAAATTATATCAAAAAAACTTTATTTTTTAGAAATAATGCGTTTTTCTTAAAAATCAAACAAAAACTGCTGTAACTTTTTTATTTCTTTATAAAAAAATGTAAATTTTGTTTAAATAATTTTATTTTCATGAAATCTAATTAGAAATGTAGTTTTAAAATTTTTCGGTCGATTATTTTTAAAATTATACCAAAAAAACGTTTTTCTTAAAAATCACACAAAAACTGCAGAGACTTTTTTATTTCTTTATAAAAAAATGTAAATTTTGTTTAAATAATTTTAGTTTCATGAAATCTAATTAGAAATGTAGTTTTAAAATTTTTCGGACGATTACTTTTAAAATTATATCAAAAAAAAGTTATTTTTTAGAAATAATGCGTTTTTCTTAAAAATCAAACAAAAACTGCTGTAACTTTTTTATTTCTTTATAAAAAAATGTAAATTTTGTTTAAATAATTTTATTTTCATAAAATCTAATTAGAAATGTAGTTTTAAAATTTTTCGGTCGATTATTTTTAAAATTATACCAAAAAAACGTTTTTCTTAAAAATCACACAAAAACTGCAGAAACTTTTTTATTTCTTTATAAAAAAATGTAAATTTTGTTTAAATAATTTTATTTTCATGAAATCTAATTAGAAATGTAGTTTTAAAATTTTTCGGACGATTACTTTTAAAATTATATCAAAAAAACGTTATTTTTTAGAAATAATGCGTTTTTCTTAAAAATCAAACAAAAACTGCTGTAACTTTTTTATTTCTTTATAAAAAAATGTAAATTTTGTTTAAATAATTTTATTTTCATGAAATCTAATTAGAAATGTAGTTTTAAAATTTTTCGGTCGATTATTTTTAAAATTATACCAAAAAAACGTTTTTCTTAAAAATCACACAAAAACTGCAGAAACTTTTTTATTTTTTTATAAAAAAATGTAAATTTTGTTTAAATAATATTATTTTCATGAAATCTAATTAGAAATGTAGTTTTAAAATTTTTCGGACGATTACTTTTAAAATTATATCAAAAAAACGTTATTTTTTAGAAATAATGCGTTTTTCTTAAAAATCAAACAAAAACTGCTGTAACTTTTTTATTTCTTTATAAAAAAATGTAAATTTTGTTTAAATAATTTTATTTTCATGAAATCTAATTAGAAATGTAGTTTTAAAATTTTTCGGTCGATTATTTTTAAAATTATACCAAAAAAACGTTTTTCTTAAAAATCACACAAAAACTGCAGAAACTTTTTTATTTCTTTATAAAAAAATGTAAATTTTGTTTAAATAATATTATTTTCATGAAATCTAATTAGAAATGTAGTTTTAAAATTTTTCGGACGATTACTTTTAAAATTATATCAAAAAAACGTTATTTTTTAGAAATAATGCGTTTTTCTTAAAAATCAAACAAAAACTGCTGTAACTTTTTTATTTCTTTATAAAAAAATGTAAATTTTGTTTAAATAATATTATTTTCATGAAATCTAATTAGAAATGTAGTTTTAAAATTTTTCGGACGATTACTTTTAAAATTATATCAAAAAAACGTTATTTTTTAGAAATAATGCGTTTTTCTTAAAAATCAAACAAAAACTGCTGTAACTTTTTTATTTCTTTATAAAAAAATGTAAATTTTGTTTAAATAATATTATTTTCATGAAATCTAATTAGAAATGTAGTTTTAAAATTTTTCGGACGATTACTTTTAAAATTATATCAAAAAAACGTTATTTTTTAGAAATAATGCGTTTTTCTTAAAAATCAAACAAAAACTGCTGTAACTTTTTTATTTCTTTATAAAAAAATGTAAATTTTGTTTAAATAATATTATTTTCATGAAATCTAATTAGAAATGTAGTTTTAAAATTTTTCGGACGATTACTTTTAAAATTATATCAAAAAAACGTTATTTTTTAGAAATAATGCGTTTTTCTTAAAAATCAAACTAAAACTGCTGTAACTTTTTTATTTCTTTATAAAAAAATGTAAATTTTGTTTAAATAATTTTATTTTCATGAAATCTAATTAGAAATGTAGTTTTAAAATTTTTCGGTCGATTATTTTTAAAATTATACCAAAAAAACGTTTTTCTTAAAAATCACACAAAAACTGCAGAAACTTTTTTATTTCTTTATAAAAAAATGTAAATTTTGTTTAAATAATATTATTTTCATGAAATCTAATTAGAAATGTAGTTTTAAAATTTTTCGGACGATTACTTTTAAAATTATATCAAAAAAACGTTATTTTTTAGAAATAATGCGTATTTCTTAAAAATCAAACTAAAACTGCTGTAACTTTTTTATTTCTTTATAAAAAAATGTAAATTTTGTTTAAATAATTTTATTTTCATGAAATCTAATTAGAAATGTAGTTTTAAAATTTTTCGGTCGATTATTTTTAAAATTATACCAAAAAAACGTTTTTCTTAAAAATCACACAAAAACTGCAGAAACTTTTTTATTTCTTTATAAAAAAATGTAAATTTTGTTTAAATAATTTTATTTTCATGAAGTCTAATTAGAAATGTAGTTTTAAAATTTTTCGGACGATTACTTTTAAAATTATATCAAAAAAACTTTATTTTTTAGAAATAATGCGTTTTTCTTAAAAATCAAACAAAAACTGCTGTAACTTTTTTATTTCTTTATAAAAAAATGTAAATTTTGTTTAAATAATTTTATTTTCATGAAATCTAATTAGAAATGTAGTTTTAAAATTTTTCGGTCGATTATTTTTAAAATTATACCAAAAAAACGTTTTTCTTAAAAATCCCACAAAAACTGCAGAAACTTTTTTATTTCTTAGAAAAAAATGTAAATTTTGTTTAAATAATTTTATTTTCATGAAGTCTAATTAGAAATGTAGTTTTAAAATTTTTCGGACGATTACTTTTAAAATTATATCAAAAAAACGTTATTTTTTAGAAATAATGCGTTTTTCTTAAAAATCAAACAAAAACTGCTGTTACTTTTTTATTTCTTTATAAAAAAATGTAAATTTTGTTTAAATAATTTTATTTTCATGAAATCTAATTAGAAATGTAGTTTTAAAATTTTTCGGTCGATTATTTTTAAAATTATACCAAAAAAACGTTTTTCTTAAAAATCACACAAAAACTGCAGAAACTTTTTTATTTCTTTATAAAAAAATGTAAATTTTGTTTAAATAATTTTATTTTCATGAAATATAATTAGAAATGTAGTTTTAAAATTTTCCGGACGATTACTTTTAAAATTATATCAAAAAAACGTTATTTTTTAGAAATAATGCGTTTTTCTTAAAAATCAAACAAAAACTGCTGTAACTTTTTTATTTCTTTATAAAAAAATGTAAATTTTGTTTAAATAATTTTATTTTCATGAAATCTAATTAGAAATGTACTTTTAAAATTTTTCGGTCGATTATTTTTAAAATTATACCAAAAAAACGTTTTTCTTAAAAATCACACAAAAACTGCAGAAACTTTTTTATTTCTTTATAAAAAAATGTAAATTTTGTTTAAATAATTTTATTTTCATGAAATCTAATTAGAAATGTAGTTTTAAAATTTTTCGGACGATTACTTTTAAAATTATATCAAAAAAACGTTATTTTTTAGAAATAATGCGTTTTTCTTAAAAATCAAACAAAAACTGCTGTAACTTTTTTATTTCTTTATAAAAAAATGTAGATTTTGTTTAAATAAATTTATTTTCATGAAATCTAATTAGAAATGTAGTTTTAAAATTTTTCGGTCAATTATTTTTAAAATTATACCAAAAAAACGTTTTTCTTAAAAATCACACAAAAACTGCAGAAACTTTTTTATTTCTTTATAAAAAAATGTAAATTTTGTTTAAATAATATTATTTTCATGAAATCTAATTAGAAATGTAGTTTTAAAATTTTTCGGACGATTACTTTTAAAATTATATCAAAAAAACGTTATTTTTTAGAAATAATGCGTTTTTCTTAAAAATCAAACAAAAACTGCTGTAACTTTTTTATTTCTTTATAAAAAAATGTAAATTTTGTTTAAATAATATTATTTTCATGAAATCTAATTAGAAATGTAGTTTTAAAATTTTTCGGACGATTACTTTTAAAATTATATCAAAAAAACGTTATTTTTTAGAAATAATGCGTTTTTCTTAAAAATCAAACAAAAACTGCTGTAACTTTTTTATTTCTTTATAAAAAAATGTAAATTTTGTTTAAATAATTTTATTTTCATGAAATCTAATTAGAAATGTAGTTTTAAAATTTTTCGGTCGATTATTTTTAAAATTATACCAAAAAACGTTTTTCTTAAAAATCACACAAAAACTGCAGAAACTTTTTTATTTCTTTATAAAAAATTGTAAATTTTGTTTAAATAATATTATTTTCATGAAATCTAATTAGAAATGTAGTTTTAAAATTTTTCGGACGATTACTTTTAAAATTATATCAAAAAAACGTTATTTTTTAGAAATAATGCGTTTTTCTTAAAAATCAAACTAAAACTACTGTAACTTTTTTATTTCTTTATAAAAAAATGTAAATTTTGTTTAAATAATTTTATTTTCATGAAATCTAATTAGAAATGTAGTTTTAAAATTTTTCGGTCGATTATTTTTAAAATTATACCAAAAAAACGTTTTTCTTAAAAATCACACAAAAACTGCAGAAACTTTTTTATTTCTTTATAAAAAAATGTAAATTTTGTTTAAATAATTTTATTTTCATGAAATCTAATTAGAAATGTAGTTTTAAAATTTTTCGGACGATTACTTTTAAAATTATATCAAAAAAACGTTATTTTTTAAAAATAATGCGTTTTTCTTAAAAATCAAACAAAAACTGCTGTAACTTTTTTATTTCTTTATAAAAAAATGTAAATTTTGTTTAAATAATTTTATTTTCATGAAATCTAATTAGAAATGTAGTTTTAAAATTTTTCGGTCGATTATTTTTAAAATTATACCAAAAAAACGTTTTTCTTAAAAATCACACAAAAACTGCAGAAACTTTTTTATTTCTTTATAAAAAAATGTAAATTTTGTTTAAATAATATTATTTTCATGAAATCTAATTAGAAATGTTGTTTTAAAATTTTTCGGACGATTACTTTTAAAATTATATCAAAAAAACGTTATTTTTTAGAAATAATGCGTTTTTCTTAAAAATCAAACAAAAACTGCTGTAACTTTTTTATTTCTTTATAAAAAAATGTAAATTTTGTTTAAATAATATTATTTTCATGAAATCTAATTAGAAATGTAGTTTTAAAATTTTTCGGACGATTACTTTTAAAATTATATCAAAAAAACGTTATTTTTTAGAAATAATGCGTTTTTCTTAAAAATCAAACAAAAACTGCTGTAACTTTTTTATTTCTTTATAAAAAAATGTAAATTTTGTTTAAATAATTTTATTTTCATGAAATCTAATTAGAAATGTAGTTTTAAAATTTTTCGGTCGATCATTTTTAAAATTATACCAAAAAAACGTTTTTCTTAAAAATCACACAAAAACTGCAGAAACTTTTTTATTTCTTTATAAAAAAATGTAAATTTTGTTTAAATAATATTATTTTCATGAAATCTAATTAGAAATGTAGTTTTAAAATTTTTCGGACGATTACTTTTAAAATTATATCAAAAAAACGTTATTTTTTAGAAATAATGCGTTTTTCTTAAAAATCAAACTAAAACTGCTGTAACTTTTTTATTTCTTTATAAAAAAATGTAAATTTTGCTTAAATAATTTTATTTTCATGAAATCTAATTAGAAATGTAGTTTTAAAATTTTTCGGTCGATTATTTTTAAAATTATACCAAAAAAACGTTTTTCTTAAAAATCACACAAAAACTGCAGAAACTTTTTTATTTCTTTATAAAAAAATGTAAATTTTGTTTAAATAATATTATTTTCATGAAATCTAATTAGAAATGTAGTTTTAAATTTTTTCGGACGATTACTTTTAAAATTATATCAAAAAAACGTTATTTTTTAGAAATAATGCGTTTTTCTTAAAAATCAAACTAAAACTGCTGTAACTTTTTTATTTCTTTATAAAAAAATGTAAATTTTGTTTAAATAATTTTATTTTCATGAAATCTAATTAGAAATGTAGTTTTAAAATTTTTCGGTCGATTATTTTTAAAATTATACCAAAAAAACGTTTTTCTTAAAAATCACACAAAAACTGCAGAAACTTTTTTATTTCTTTATAAAAAAATGTAAATTTTGTTTAAATAATTTTATTTTCATGAAATCTAATTAGAAATGTAGTTTTAAAATTTTTCGGACGATTACTTTTAAAATTATATCAAAAAAACTTTATTTTTTAGAAATAATGCGTTTTTCTTAAAAATCAAACAAAAACTGCTGTAACTTTTTTATTTCTTTATAAAAAAATGTAAATTTTGTTTAAATAATTTTATTTTCATGAAATCTAATTAGAAATGTAGTTTTAAAATTTTTCGGTCGATTATTTTTAAAATTATACCAAAAAAACGTTTTTCTTAAAAATCACACAAAAACTGCAGAAACTTTTTTATTTCTTTATAAAAAAATGTAAATTTTGTTTAAATAATTTTATTTTCAGGAAATCTAATTAGAAATGTAGTTTTAAAATTTTTCGGACGATTACTTTTAAAATTATATCAAAAAAACGTTATTTTTTAGAAATAATGCGTTTTTCTTAAAAATCAAACAAAAACTGCTGGAACTTTTTTATTTCTTTATAAAAAAATGTAAATTTTGTTAAAATAATTTTATTTTCATGAAATCTAATTAGAAATGTAGTTTTAAAATTTTTCGGACGATTACTTTTAAAATTATATCAAAAAAACTTTATTTTTTAGAAATAATGCGTTTTTCTTAAAAATCAAACAAAAACTGCTGTAACTTTTTTATTTCTTTATAAAAAAATGTAAATTTTGTTTAAATAATTTTATTTTCATGAAATCTAATTAGAAATGTAGTTTTAAAATTTTTCGGTCGATTATTTTTAAAATTATACCAAAAAAACGTTTTTCTTAAAAATTACACAAAAACTGCAGAAACTTTTTTATTTCTTTATAAAAAAATGTAAATTTTGTTTAAATAATTTTATTTTCATGAAATCTAATTAGAAATGTAGTTTTAAAATTTTTCGGACGATTACTTTTAAAATTATATCAAAAAAACGTTATTTTTTAGAAATAATGCGTTTTTCTTAAAAATCAAACAAAAACTGCTGTAACTTTTTTATTTCTTTATAAAAAAATGTAAATTTTGTTTAAATAATTTTATTTTCATGAAATCTAATTAGAAATGTAGTTTTAAAATTTTTCGGTCGATTATTTTTAAAATTATACCAAAAAAACGTTTTTCTTAAAAATCACACAAAAACTGCAGAAACTTTTTTATTTCTTTATAAAAAAATGTAAATTTTGTTTAAATAATTTTATTTTCATGAAATCTAATTAGAAATGTAGTTTCAAAATTTTTCGGACGATTACTTTTAAAATTATATCAAAAAAACGTTATTTTTTAAAAATAATTCGTTTTTCTTAAAAATCAAACAAAAACTGCTGTAACTTTTTTATTTCTTTATAAAAAAATGTAAATTTTGTTTAAATAATTTTATTTTCATGAAATCTAATTAGAAATGTAGTTTTAAAATTTTTCGGTCGATTATTTTTAAAATTATACCAAAAAAACGTTTTTCTTAAAAATCACACAAAAACTGCAGAAACTTTTTTATTTCTTTATAAAAAAATGTAAATTTTGTTTAAATAATATTATTTTCATGAAATCTAATTAGAAATGTAGTTTTAAAATTTTTCGGACGATTACTTTTAAAATTATATCAAAAAAACGTTATTTTTTAGAAATAATGCGTTTTTCTTAAAAATCAAACAAAAACTGCTGTAACTTTTTTATTTCTTTATAAAAAAATGTAAATTTTGTTTAAATAATATTATTTTCATGAAATCTAATTAGAAATGTAGTTTTAAAATTTTTCGGACGATTACTTTTAAAATTATATCAAAAAAACGTTATTTTTTAGAAATAATGCGTTTTTCTTAAAAATCAAACAAAAACTGCTGTAACTTTTTTATTTCTTTATAAAAAAATGTAAATTTTGTTTAAATAATTTTATTTTCATGAAATCTAATTAGAAATGTAGTTTTAAAATTTTTCGGTCGATTATTTTTAAAATTATACCAAAAAAACGTTTTTCTTAAGAATCACACAAAAACTGCAGAAACTTTTTTATTTCTTTATAAAAAAATGTAAATTTTAAAAATGTAAATTTTGTTTAAATAATATTATTTTCATGAAATCTAATTAGAAATGTAGTTTTAAAATTTTTCGGACGATTACTTTTAAAATTATATCAAAAAAACGTTATTTTTTAGAAATAATGCGTTTTTCTTAAAAATCAAACTAAAACTGCTGTAACTTTTTTATTTCTTTATAAAAAAATGTAAATTTTGCTTAAATAATTTTATTTTCATGAAATCTAATTAGAAATGTAGTTTTAAAATTTTTCGGTCGATTATTTTTAAAATTATACCAAAAAAACGTTTTTCTTAAAAATCACACAAAAACTGCAGAAACTTTTTTATTTCTTTATAAAAAAATGTAAATTTTGTTTAAATAATTTTATTTTCATGAAATCTAATTAGAAATGTAGTTTTAAAATTTTTCGGACGATTACTTTTAAAATTATATCAAAAAAACTTTATTTTTTAGAAATAATGCGTTTTTCTTAAAAATCAAACAAAAACTGCTGTAACTTTTTTATTTCTTTATAAAAAAATGTAAATTTTGTTTAAATAATTTTATTTTCATGAAATCTAATTAGAAATGTAGTTTTAAAATTTTTCGGTCGATTATTTTTAAAATTATACCAAAAAAACGTTTTTCTTAAAAATCACACAAAAACTGCAGAAACTTTTTTATTTCTTTATAAAAAAATGTAAATTTTGTTTAAATAATATTATTTTCATGAAATCTAATTAGAAATGTAGTTTTAAAATTTTTCGGACGATTACTTTTAAAATTATATCAAAAAAACGTTATTTTTTAGAAATAATGCGTTTTTCTTAAAAATCAAACAAAAACTGCTGTAACTTTTTTATTTCTTTATAAAAAAATGTAAATTTTGTTTAAATAATATTATTTTCATGAAATCTAATTAGAAATGTAGTTTTAAAATTTTTCGGACGATTACTTTTAAAATTATATCAAAAAAACGTTATTTTTTAGAAATAATGCGTTTTTCTTAAAAATCAAACAAAAACTGCTGTAACTTTTTTATTTCTTTATAAAAAAATGTAAATTTTGTTTAAATAATTTTATTTTCATGAAATCTAATTAGAAATGTAGTTTTAAAATTTTTCGGTCGATTATTTTTAAAATTATACCAAAAAAACGTTTTTCTTAAGAATCACACAAAAACTGCAGAAACTTTTTTATTTCTTTATAAAAAAATGTAAATTTTGTTTAAATAATATTATTTTCATGAAATCTAATTAGAAATGTAGTTTTAAAATTTTTCGGACGATTACTTTTAAAATTATATCAAAAAACGTTATTTTTAGAAATAATGCGTTTTTCTTAAAAATCAAACTAAAACTGCTGTAACTTTTTTATTTCTTTATAAAAAAATGTAAATTTTGCTTAAATAATTTTATTTTCATGAAATCTAATTAGAAATGTAGTTTTAAAATTTTTCGGTCGATTATTTTTAAAATTATACCAAAAAAACGTTTTTCTTAAAAATCACACAAAAACTGCAGAAACTTTTTTATTTCTTTATAAAAAAATGTAAATTTTGTTTAAATAATTTTATTTTCATGAAATCTAATTAGAAATGTAGTTTTAAAATT
Source organism: Stenus bimaculatus (assembly GCA_963971135.1). Classification (NCBI taxonomy): domain Eukaryota; kingdom Metazoa; phylum Arthropoda; class Insecta; order Coleoptera; family Staphylinidae; genus Stenus; species Stenus bimaculatus. The sequence goes on along the minus strand of CAXARA010000478.1, from coordinate 100,588 downwards.
TTTCGGACGATTACTTTTAAATTATATCAAAAAAACTTTATTTTTTAGAAATAATGCGTTTTTCTTAAAAATCAAACAAAAACTGCTGTAACTTTTTTATTTCTTTATAAAAAAATGTAAATTTTGTTTAAATAATTTTATTTTCATGAAATCTAATTAGAAATGTAGTTTAAAATTTTTCGGTCGATTATTTTTAAAATTATACCAAAAAAACGTTTTTCTTAAGAATCACACAAAAACTGCAGAAACTTTTTTATTTCTTTATAAAAAAATGTAAATTTTGTTTAAATAATATTATTTTCATGAAATCTAATTAGAAATGTAGTTTTAAAATTTTTCGGACGATTACTTTTAAAATTATATCAAAAAAACATTATTTTTTAGAAATAATGCGTTTTTCTTAAAAATCAAACTAAAACTGCTGTAACTTTTTTATTTCTTTATAAAAAAATGTAAATTTTGTTTAAATAATTTTATTTTCATGAAATCTAAGTAGAAATGTAGTTTTAAAATTTTTCGGTCGATTATTTTTAAAATTATACCAAAAAAACGTTTTTCTTAAAAATCACACAAAAACTGCAGAAACTTTTTTATTTCTTTATAAAAAAATGTAAATTTTGTTTAAATAATTTTATTTTCATGAAATCTAATTAGAAATGTAGTTTTAAAATTTTTCGGACGATTACTTTTAAAATTATATCAAAAAACTTTATTTTTTAGAAATAATGCGTTTTTCTTAAAATCAAACAAAAACTGCTGTAACTTTTTTATTTCTTTATAAAAAAATGTAAATTTTGTTTAAATAATTTTATTTTCATGAAATCTAATTAGAAATGTAGTTTTAAATTTTTTCGGTCGATTATTTTTAAAATTATACCAAAAAAACGTTTTTCTTAAAAATCACACAAAAACTGCAGAAACTTTTTTATTTCTTTATAAAAAAATGTAAATTTTGTTTAAATAATTTTATTTTCATGAAATCTAATTAGAAATGTAGTTTTAAAATTTTTCGGACGATTACTTTTAAAATTATATCAAAAAAACGTTATTTTTTAGAAATAATGCGTTTTTCTTAAAATCAAACAAAAACTGCTGTAACTTTTTTATTTCTTTATAAAAAAATGTAAATTTTGTTTAAATAATTTTATTTTCATGAAATCTAATTAGAAATGTAGTTTTAAAATTTTTCGGACGATTACTTTTAAAATTATATCAAAAAAACTTTATTTTTTAGAAATAATGCGTTTTTCTTAAAAATCAAACAAAAACTGCTGTAACTTTTTTATTTCTTTATAAAAAAATGTAAATTTTGTTTAAATAATTTTATTTCATGAAATCTAATTAGAAATGTAGTTTAAAATTTTTCGGTCGATTATTTTTAAAATTATACCAAAAAAACGTTTTTCTTAAAAATCACACAAAAACTGCAGAAACTTTTTTATTTCTTTATAAAAAAATGTAAATTTTGTTTAAATAATTTTATTTTCATGAAATCTAATTAGAAATGTAGTTTTAAAATTTTTCGGACGATTACTTTTAAAATTATATCAAAAAAACGTTATTTTTTAGAAATAATGCGTTTTTCTTAAAAATCAAACAAAAACTGCTGTAACTTTTTATTTCTTTATAAAAAAATGTAAATTTTGTTTAAATAATTTTATTTTCATGAAATCTAATTAGAAATGTAGTTTTAAAATTTTTCGGTCGATTATTTTTAAAATTATACCAAAAAACGTTTTTCTTAAAAATCACACAAAAACTGCAGAAACTTTTTATTTTTTTATAAAAAATGTAAATTTTGTTTAAATAATATTATTTTCATGAAATCTAATTAGAAATGTAGTTTTAAAATTTTTCGGACGATTACTTTTAAAATTAAATCAAAAAAACGTTATTTTTTAGAAATAAAGCGTTTTTCTTAAAAATCAAACAAAAACTGCTGTAACTTTTTTATTTCTTTATAAAAAAATGTAAATTTTGTTTAAATAATTTTATTTTCATGAAATCTAATTAGAAATGTAGTTTTAAAATTTTTCGGTCGATTATTTTTAAATTATACCAAAAAAACGTTTTTCTTAAAATCACACAAAAACTGCAGAAACTTTTTTATTTCTTTATAAAAAAATGTAAATTTTGTTTAAATAATTTTATTTTCATGAAATCTAATTAGAAATGTAGTTTTAAAATTTTTCGGACGATTACTTTTAAAATTATATCAAAAAACTTTATTTTTTAGAAATAATGCGTTTTTCTTAAAAATCAAACAAAAACTGCTGTAACTTTTTTATTTCTTTATAAAAAAATGTAAATTTTGTTTAAATAATTTTATTTTCATGAAATCTAATTAGAAATGTAGTTTTAAAATTTTTCGGTCGATTATTTTTAAAATTATACCAAAAAAACGTTTTTCTTAAAATCACACAAAAACTGCAGAAACTTTTTTATTTCTTTATAAAAAAATGTAAATTTTGTTTAAATAATTTTATTTTCATGAAATCTAATTAGAAATGTAGTTTTAAAATTTTTCGGACGATTACTTTTAAAATTATATCAAAAAAACGTTATTTTTTAGAAATAATGCGTTTTTCTTAAAAATCAAACAAAAACTGCTGTAACTTTTTTATTTCTTTATAAAAAAATGTAAATTTTGTTTAAATAATTTTATTTTCATGAAATCTAATTAGAAATGTAGTTTTAAAATTTTTCGGTCGATTATTTTTAAAATTATACCAAAAAAACGTTTTTCTTAAAAATCACACAAAAACTGCAGAAACTTTTTTATTTTTTTATAAAAAAATGTAAATTTTGTTTAAATAATATTATTTTCATGAAATCTAATTAGAAATGTAGTTTTAAAATTTTTCGGACGATTACTTTTAAAATTAAATCAAAAAAACGTTATTTTTTAGAAATAATGCGTTTTTCTTAAAAATCAAACAAAAACTGCTGTAACTTTTTTATTTCTTTATAAAAAAATGTAAATTTTGTTTAAATAATTTTATTTTCATGAAATCTAATTAGAAATGTAGTTTTAAAATTTTTCGGTCGATTATTTTTAAAATTATACCAAAAAAACGTTTTTCTTAAAAATCACACAAAAACTGCAGAAACTTTTTTATTTCTTTATAAAAAAATGTAAATTTTGTTTAAATAATTTTATTTTCATGAAATCTAATTAGAAATGTAGTTTTAAAATTTTTCGGACGATTACTTTTAAAATTATATCAAAAAAACTTTATTTTTTAGAAATAATGCGTTTTTCTTAAAAATCAAACAAAAACTGCTGTAACTTTTTTATTTCTTTATAAAAAAATGTAAATTTTGTTTAAATAATTTTATTTTCATGAAATCTAATTAGAAATGTAGTTTTAAAATTTTTCGGTCGATTATTTTTAAAATTATACCAAAAAAACGTTTTTCTTAAAAATCACACAAAAACTGCAGAAACTTTTTTATTTCTTTATAAAAAAATGTAAATTTTGTTTAAATAATTTTATTTTCATGAAATCTAATTAGAAATGTAGTTTTAAAATTTTTCGGACGATTACTTTTAAAATTATATCAAAAAAACGTTATTTTTTAGAAATAATGCGTTTTTCTTAAAAATCAAACAAAAACTGCTGTAACTTTTTTATTTCTTTATAAAAAAATGTAAATTTTGTTTAAATAATTTTATTTTCATGAAATCTAATTAGCAATGTAGTTTTAAAATTTTTCGGTCGATTATTTTTAAAATTATACCAAAAAAACGTTTTTCTTAAAAATCACACAAAAACTGCAGAAACTTTTTTATTTCTTTATAAAAAAATGTAAATTTTGTTTAAATAATTTTATTTTCATGAAATCTAATTAGAAATGTAGTTTCAAAATTTTTCGGACGATTACTTTTAAAATTATATCAAAAAAACGTTATTTTTTAAAAATAATTCGTTTTTCTTAAAAATCAAACAAAAACTGCTGTAACTTTTTTATTTCTTTATAAAAAAATGTAAATTTTGTTTAAATAATTTTATTTTCATGAAATCTAATTAGAAATGTAGTTTTAAAATTTTTCGGTCGATTATTTTTAAAATTATACCAAAAAAACGTTTTTTTTAAAAATCACACAAAAACTGCAGAAACTTTTTTATTTCTTTATAAAAAAATGTAAATTTTGTTTAAATAATATTATTTTCATGAAATCTAATTAGAAATGTAGTTTTAAAATTTTTCGGACGATTACTTTTAAAATTATATCAAAAAAACGTTATTTTTTAGAAATAATGCGTTTTTCTTAAAAATCAAACAAAAACTGCTGTAACTTTTTTATTTCTTTATAAAAAAATGTAAATTTTGTTTAAATAATATTATTTTCATGAAATCTAATTAGAAATGTAGTTTTAAAATTTTTCGGACGATTACTTTTAAAATTATATCAAAAAAACGTTATTTTTTAGAAATAATGCGTTTTTCTTAAAAATCAAACAAAAACTGCTGTAACTTTTTTATTTATTTATAAAAAAATGTAAATTTTGTTTAAATAATTTTATTTTCATGAAATCTAATTAGAAATGTAGTTTTAAAATTTTTCGGTCGATTATTTTTAAAATTATACCAAAAAAACGTTTTTCTTAAAAATCACACAAAAACTGCAGAAACTTTTTTATTTCTTTATAAAAAAATGTAAATTTTGTTTAAATAATATTATTTTCATGAAATCTAATTAGAAATGTAGTTTTAAAATTTTTCGGACGATTACTTTTAAAATTATATCAAAAAAACGTTATTTTTTAGAAATAATGCGTTTTTCTTAAAAATCAAACTAAAACTGCTGTAACTTTTTTATTTCTTTATAAAAAAATGTAAATTTTGCTTAAATAATTTTATTTTCATGAAATCTAATTAGAAATGTAGTTTTAAAATTTTTCGGTCGATTATTTTTAAAATTATACCAAAAAAACGTTTTTCTTAAAAATCACACAAAAACTGCAGAAACTTTTTTATTTCTTTATAAAAAAATGTAAATTTTGTTTAAATAATATTATTTTCATGAAATCTAATTAGAAATGTAGTTTTAAAATTTTTCGGACGATTACTTTTAAAATTATATCAAAAAAACATTATTTTTTAGAAATAATGCGTTTTTCTTAAAAATCAAACTAAAACTGCTGTAACTTTTTTATTTCTTTATAAAAAAATGTAAATTTTGTTTAAATAATTTTATTTTCATGAAATCTAAGTAGAAATGTAGTTTTAAAATTTTTCGGTCGATTATTTTTAAAATTATACCAAAAAAACGTTTTTCTTAAAAATCACACAAAAACTGCAGAAACTTTTTTATTTCTTTTTAAAAAAATGTAAATTTTGTTTAAATAATTTTATTTTCATGAAATCTAATTAGAAATGTAGTTTTAAAATTTTTCGGACGATTACTTTTAAAATTATATCAAAAAAACTTTATTTTTTAGAAATAATGCGTTTTTCTTAAAAATCAAACAAAAACTGCTGTAACTTTTTTATTTCTTTATAAAAAAATGTAAATTTTGTTTAAATAATTTTATTTTCATGAAATCTAATTAGAAATGTAGTTTTAAATTTTTTCGGTCGATTATTTTTAAAATTATACCAAAAAAACGTTTTTCTTAAAAATCACACAAAAACTGCAGAAACTTTTTTATTTCTTTATAAAAAAATGTAAATTTTGTTTAAATAATTTTATTTTCATGAAATCTAATTAGAAATGTAGTTTTAAAATTTTTCGGACGATTACTTTTAAAATTATATCAAAAAAACGTTATTTTTTAGAAATAATGCGTTTTTCTTAAAAATCAAACAAAAACTGCTGTAACTTTTTTATTTCTTTATAAAAAAATGTAAATTTTGTTTAAATAATTTTATTTTCATGAAATCTAATTAGAAATGTAGTTTTAAAATTTTTCGGACGATTACTTTTAAAATTATATCAAAAAAACTTTATTTTTTAGAAATAATGCGTTTTTCTTAAAAATCAAACAAAAACTGCTGTAACTTTTTTATTTCTTTATAAAAAAATGTAAATTTTGTTTAAATAATTTTATTTTCATGAAATCTAATTAGAAATGTAGTTTTAAAATTTTTCGGTCGATTATTTTTAAAATTATACCAAAAAAACGTTTTTCTTAAAAATCACACAAAAACTGCAGAAACTTTTTTATTTCTTTATAAAAAAATGTAAATTTTGTTTAAATAATTTTATTTTCATGAAATCTAATTAGAAATGTAGTTTTAAAATTTTTCGGACGATTACTTTTAAAATTATATCAAAAAAACGTTATTTTTTAGAAATAATGCGTTTTTCTTAAAAATCAAACAAAAACTGCTGTAACTTTTTATTTCTTTATAAAAAAATGTAAATTTTGTTTAAATAATTTTATTTTCATGAAATCTAATTAGAAATGTAGTTTTAAAATTTTTCGGTCGATTATTTTTAAAATTATACCAAAAAAACGTTTTTCTTAAAAATCACACAAAAACTGCAGAAACTTTTTTATTTTTTTATAAAAAAATGTAAATTTTGTTTAAATAATATTATTTTCATGAAATCTAATTAGAAATGTAGTTTTAAAATTTTTCGGACGATTACTTTTAAAATTATATCAAAAAAACTTTATTTTTTAGAAATAATGCGTTTTTCTTAAAAATCAAACAAAAACTGCTGTAACTTTTTTATTTCTTTATAAAAAAATGTAAATTTTGTTTAAATAATTTTATTTTCATGAAATCTAATTAGAAATGTAGTTTTAAAATTTTTCGGTCGATTATTTTTAAAATTATACCAAAAAAACGTTTTTCTTAAAAATCACACAAAAACTGCAGAAACTTTTTTATTTCTTTATAAAAAAATGTAAATTTTGTTTAAATAATTTTATTTTCATGAAATCTAATTAGAAATGTAGTTTTAAAATTTTTCGGACGATTACTTTTAAAATTATATCAAAAAAACGTTATTTTTTAGAAATAATGCGTTTTTCTTAAAAATCAAACAAAAACTGCTGTAACTTTTTTATTTCTTTATAAAAAAATGTAAATTTTGTTTAAATAATTTTATTTTCATGAAATCTAATTAGAAATGTAGTTTTAACATTTTTCGGTCGATTATTTTTAAAATTATACCAAAAAAACGTTTTTCTTAAAAATCACACAAAAACTGCAGAAACTTTTTTATTTTTTTATAAAAAAATGTAAATTTTGTTTAAATAATATTATTTTCATGAAATCTAATTAGAAATGTAGTTTTAAAATTTTTCGGACGATTACTTTTAAAATTAAATCAAAAAAACGTTATTTTTTAGAAATAATGCGTTTTTCTTAAAAATCAAACAAAAACTGCTGTAACTTTTTTATTTCTTTATAAAAAAATGTAAATTTTGTTTAAATAATTTTATTTTCATGAAATCTAATTAGAAATGTAGTTTTAAAATTTTTCGGTCGATTATTTTTAAAATTATACCAAAAAAACGTTTTTCTTAAAAATCACACAAAAACTGCAGAAACTTTTTTATTTCTTTATAAAAAAATGTAAATTTTGTTTAAATAATTTTATTTTCATGAAATCTAATTAGAAATGTAGTTTTAAAATTTTTCGGACGATTACTTTTAAAATTATATCAAAAAAACTTTATTTTTTAGAAATAATGCGTTTTTCTTAAAAATCAAACAAAAACTGCTGTAACTTTTTTATTTCTTTATAAAAAAATGTAAATTTTGTTTAAATAATTTTATTTTCATGAAATCTAATTAGAAATGTAGTTTTAAAATTTTTCGGTCGATTATTTTTAAAATTATACCAAAAAAACGTTTTTCTTAAAAATCACACAAAAACTGCAGAAACTTTTTTATTTCTTTATAAAAAAATGTAAATTTTGTTTAAATAATTTTATTTTCATGAAATCTAATTAGAAATGTAGTTTTAAAATTTTTCGGACGATTACTTTTAAAATTATATCAAAAAAACGTTATTTTTTAGAAATAATGCGTTTTTCTTAAAAATCAAACAAAAACTGCTGTAACTTTTTTATTTCTTTATAAAAAAATGTAAATTTTCTTTAAATAATTTTATTTTCATGAAATCTAATTAGAAATGTAGTTTTAAAATTTTTCGGTCGATTATTTTTAAAATTATACCAAAAAAACGTTTTTCTTAAAAATCACACAAAAACTGCAGAAACTTTTTTATTTCTTTATAAAAAAATGTAAATTTTGTTTAAATAATTTTATTTTCATGAAATCTAATTAGAAATGTAGTTTTAAAATTATATCAAAAAAACGTTATTTTTTAGAAATAATGCGTTTTTCTTAAAAATCAAACAAAAACTGCTGTAACTTTTTTATTTCTTTATAAAAAAATGTAAATTTTGTTTAAATAATTTTATTTTCATGAAATCTAATTAGAAATGTACTTTTAAAATTTTTCGGTCGATTATTTTTAAAATTATACCAAAAAAACGTTTTTCTTAAAAATCACACAAAAACTGCAGAAACTTTTTTATTTCTTTAAAAAAAATGTAAATTTTGTTTAAATAATTTTATTTTCATGAAATCTAATTAGAAATGTAGTTTCAAAATTTTTCGGACGATTACTTTTAAAATTATATCAAAAAAACTTTATTTTTTAGAAATAATGCGTTTTTCTTAAAAATCAAACAAAAACTGCTGTAACTTTTTTATTTCTTTATAAAAAAATGTAAATTTTGTTTAAATAATATTATTTTCATGAAATCTAATTAGAAATGTAGTTTTAAAATTTTTCGGACGATTACTTTTAAAATTATATCAAAAAAACGTTATTTTTTAGAAATAATGCGTTTTTCTTAAAAATCAAACTAAAACTGCTGTAACTTTTTTATTTCTTTATAAAAAAATGTAAATTTTGTTTAAATAATTTTATTTTCATGAAATCTAATTAGAAATGTAGTTTTAAAATTTTTCGGTCGATTATTTTTAAAATTATATCAAAAAAACGTTTTTCTTAAAAATCACACAAAAACTGCAGAAACTTTTTTATTTCTTTATAAAAAAATGTAAATTTTGTTTAAATAATTTTATTTTCATGAAATCTAATTAGAAATGTAGTTTTAAAATTATATCAAAAAAACGTTATTTTTTAGAAATAATGCGTTTTTCTTAAAAATCAAACAAAAACTGCTGTAACTTTTTTATTTCTTTATAAAAAAATGTAAATTTTGTTTAAATAATTTTATTTTCATGAAATCTAATTAGAAATGTACTTTTAAAATTTTTCGGTCGATTATTTTTAAAATTATACCAAAAAAACGTTTTTCTTAAAAATCACACAAAAACTGCAGAAACTTTTTTATTTCTTTAAAAAAAATGTAAATTTTGTTTAAATAATTTTATTTTCATGAAATCTAATTAGAAATGTAGTTTCAAAATTTTTCGGACGATTACTTTTAAAATTATATCAAAAAAACTTTATTTTTTAGAAATAATGCGTTTTTCTTAAAAATCAAACAAAAACTGCTGTAACTTTTTTATTTCTTTATAAAAAAATGTAAATTTTGTTTAAATAATTTTATTTTCATGAAATCTAATTAGAAATGTAGTTTTAAAATTTTTCGGTCGATTATTTTTAAAATTATACCAAAAAAACGTTTTTCTTAAAAATCACACAAAAACTGCAGAAACTTTTTTATTTCTTTATAAAAAAATGTGAATTTTGTTTAAATAATTTTATTTTCATGAAATCTAATTAGAAATGTAGTTCTAAAATTTTTCGGACGATTACTTTTAAAATTATATCAAAAAAACGTTATTTTTTAGAAATAATGCGTTTTTCTTAAAAATCAAACAAAAACTGCTGTAACTTTTTTATTTCTTTATAAAAAAATGTAAATTTTGTTTAAATAATTTTATTTTCATGAAATCTAATTAGAAATGTAGTTTTAAAATTTTTCGGTCGATTATTTTTAAAATTATACCAAAAAAACGTTTTTCTTAAAAATCACACAAAAACTGCAGAAACTTTTTTATTTCTTTATAAAAAAATGTAAATTTTGTTTAAATAATTTTATTTTCATGAAATCTAATTAGAAATGTAGTTTTAAAATTTTTCGGACGATTACTTTTAAAATTATATCAAAAAAACGTTATTTTTTAGAAATAATGCGTTTTTCTTAAAAATCAAACAAAAACTGCTGTAACTTTTTTATTTCTTTATAAAAAAATGTAAATTTTGTTTAAATAATTTTATTTTCATGAAATCTAATTAGAAATGTAGTTTTAAAATTTTTCGGTCGATTATTTTTAAAATTATACCAAAAAAACGTTTTTCTTAAAAATCACACAAAAACTGCAGAAACTTTTTTATTTCTTTATAAAAAAATGTAAATTTTGTTTAAATAATTTTATTTTCATGAAATCTAATTAGAAATGTAGTTTTATAATTTTTCGGTCGATTATTTTTAAAATTATACCAAAAAAACGTTTTTCTTAAAAATCACACAAAAACTGCAGAAACTTTTTTATTTCTTTATAAAAAAATGTAAATTTTGTTTAAATAATATTATTTTCATGAAATCTAATTAGAAATGTAGTTTTAAAATTTTTCGGACGATTACTTTTAAAATTATATCAAAAAAACGTTATTTTTTAGAAATAATGCGTTTTTCTTAAAAATCAAACAAAAACTGCTGTAACTTTTTTATTTCTTTATAAAAAAATGTAAATTTTGTTTAAATAATATTATTTTCATGAAATCTAATTAGAAATGTAGTTTTAAAATTTTTCGGACGATTACTTTTAAAATTATATCAAAAAAACGTTATTTTTTAGAAATAATGCGTTTTTCTTAAAAATCAAACAAAAACTGCTGTTACTTTTTTATTTCTTTATAAAAAAATGTAAATTTTGTTTAAATAATTTTATTTTCATGAAATCTAATTAGAAATGTAGTTTTAAAATTTTTCGGTCGATTATTTTTAAAATTATACCAAAAAAACGTTTTTCTTAAAAATCACACAAAAACTGCAGAAACTTTTTTATTTCTTTTTAACAAAATGTAAATTTTGTTTAAATAATTTTATTTTCATGAAATCTAATTAGAAATGTAGTTTTAAAATTTTTCGGTCGATTATTTTTAAAATTATACCAAAAAAACCTTTTTCTTAAAAATCACACAAAAACTGCAGAAACTTTTTTATTTCTTTATAAAAAAATGTAAATTTTGTTTAAATAATTTTATTTTCATGAAATCTAATTAGAAATGTAGTTTTAAAATTTTTCGGACGATTACTTTTAAAATTATATCAAAAAAACGTTATTTTTTAGAAATAATGCGTTTTTCTTAAAAATCAAACAAAAACTGCTGTAACTTTTTTATTTCTTTATAAAAAAATGTAAATTTTGTTTAAATAATTTTATTTTCATGAAATCTAATTAGAAATGTAGTTTTAAAATTTTTTGGTCGATTATTTTTAAAATTATACCAAAAAAACGTTTATCTTAAAAATCACACAAAAACTGCAGAAACTTTTTTATTTCTTTATAAAAAAATGTAAATTTTGTTTAAATAATATTATTTTCATGAAATCTAATTAGAAATGTAGTTTTAAAATTTTTCGGACGATTACTTTTAAAATTATATCAAAAAAACGTTATTTTTTAGAAATAATGCGTTTTTCTTAAAAATCAAACAAAAACTGCTGTAACTTTTTTATTTCTTTATAAAAAAATGTAAATTTTGTTTAAATAATATTATTTTCATGAAATCTAATTAGAAATGTAGTTTTAAAATTTTTCGGACGATTACTTTTAAAATTATATCAAAAAAACGTTATTTTTTAGAAATAATGCGTTTTTCTTAAAAATCAAACAAAAACTGCTGTAACTTTTTTATTTCTTTATAAAAAAATGTAAATTTTGTTTAAATAATTTTATTTTCATGAAATCTAATTAGAAATGTAGTTTTAAAATTTTTCGGTCGATTATTTTTAAAATTATACCAAAAAAACGTTTTTCTTAAAAATCAAACTAAAACTGCTGTAACTTTTTTATTTCTTTATAAAAAAATGTAAATTTTGTTTAAATAATATTATTTTCATGAAATCTAATTAGAAATGTAGTTTTAAAATTTTTCGGACGATTACTTTTAAAATTATATCAAAAAAACGTTATTTTTTAGAAATAATGCGTTTTTCTTAAAAATCAAACAAAAACTGCTGTAACTTTTTTATTTCTTTATAAAAAAATGTAAATTTTGTTTAAATAATTTTATTTTCATGAAATCTAATTAGAAATGTAGTTTTAAAATTTTTCGGTCGATTATTTTTAAAATTATACCAAAAAAACGTTTTTCTTAAAAATCACACAAAAACTGCAGAAACTTTTTTATTTCTTTATAAAAAAATGTAAATTTTGTTTAAATAATTTTATTTTCATGAAATCTAATTAGAAATGTACTTTTAAAATTTTTCGGTCGATTATTTTTAAAATTATACCAAAAAAACGTTTTTCTTAAAAATCACACAAAAACTGCAGAAACTTTTTTATTTCTTTAAAAAAAATGTAAATTTTGTTTAAATAATTTTATTTTCATGAAATCTAATTAGAAATGTAGTTTCAAAATTTTTCGGACGATTACTTTTAAAATTATATCAAAAAAACTTTATTTTTTAGAAATAATGCGTTTTTCTTAAAAATCAAACAAAAACTGCTGTAACTTTTTTATTTCTTTATAAAAAAATGTAAATTTTGTTTAAATAATTTTATTTTCATGAAATCTAATTAGAAATGTAGTTTTAAAATTTTTCGGTCGATTATTTTTAAAATTATACCAAAAAAACGTTTTTCTTAAAAATCACACAAAAACTGCAGAAACTTTTTTATTTCTTTATAAAAAAATGTGAATTTTGTTTAAATAATTTTATTTTCATGAAATCTAATTAGAAATGTAGTTCTAAAATTTTTCGGACGATTACTTTTAAAATTATATCAAAAAAACGTTATTTTTTAGAAATAATGCGTTTTTCTTAAAAATCAAACAAAAACTGCTGTAACTTTTTTATTTCTTTATAAAAAAATGTAAATTTTGTTTAAATAATTTTATTTTCATGAAATCTAATTAGAAATGTAGTTTTAAAATTTTTCGGTCGATTATTTTTAAAATTATACCAAAAAAACGTTTTTCTTAAAAATCACACAAAAACTGCAGAAACTTTTTTATTTCTTTATAAAAAAATGTAAATTTTGTTTAAATAATTTTATTTTCATGAAATCTAATTAGAAATGTAGTTTTAAAATTTTTCGGACGATTACTTTTAAAATTATATCAAAAAAACGTTATTTTTTAGAAATAATGCGTTTTTCTTAAAAATCAAACAAAAACTGCTGTAACTTTTTTATTTCTTTATAAAAAAATGTAAATTTTGTTTAAATAATTTTATTTTCATGAAATCTAATTAGAAATGTAGTTTTAAAATTTTTCGGTCGATTATTTTTAAAATTATACCAAAAAAACGTTTTTCTTAAAAATCACACAAAAACTGCAGAAACTTTTTTATTTCTTTATAAAAAAATGTAAATTTTGTTTAAATAATTTTATTTTCATGAAATCTAATTAGAAATGTAGTTTTATAATTTTTCGGTCGATTATTTTTAAAATTATACCAAAAAAACGTTTTTCTTAAAAATCACACAAAAACTGCAGAAACTTTTTTATTTCTTTATAAAAAAATGTAAATTTTGTTTAAATAATATTATTTTCATGAAATCTAATTAGAAATGTAGTTTTAAAATTTTTCGGACGATTACTTTTAAAATTATATCAAAAAAACGTTATTTTTTAGAAATAATGCGTTTTTCTTAAAAATCAAACAAAAACTGCTGTAACTTTTTTATTTCTTTATAAAAAAATGTAAATTTTGTTTAAATAATTTTATTTTCATGAAATCTAATTAGAAATGTAGTTTTAAAATTTTTTGGTCGATTATTTTTAAAATTATACCAAAAAAACGTTTATCTTAAAAATCACACAAAAACTGCAGAAACTTTTTTATTTCTTTATAAAAAAATGTAAATTTTGTTTAAATAATATTATTTTCATGAAATCTAATTAGAAATGTAGTTTTAAAATTTTTCGGACGATTACTTTTAAAATTATATCAAAAAAACGTTATTTTTTAGAAATAATGCGTTTTTCTTAAAAATCAAACAAAAACTGCTGTAACTTTTTTATTTCTTTATAAAAAAATGTAAATTTTGTTTAAATAATATTATTTTCATGAAATCTAATTAGAAATGTAGTTTTAAAATTTTTCGGACGATTACTTTTAAAATTATATCAAAAAAACGTTATTTTTTAGAAATAATGCGTTTTTCTTAAAAATCAAACAAAAACTGCTGTAACTTTTTTATTTCTTTATAAAAAAATGTAAATTTTGTTTAAATAATTTTATTTTCATGAAATCTAATTAGAAATGTAGTTTTAAAATTTTTCGGTCGATTATTTTTAAAATTATACCAAAAAAACGTTTTTCTTAAAAATCAAACTAAAACTGCTGTAACTTTTTTATTTCTTTATAAAAAAATGTAAATTTTGTTTAAATAATATTATTTTCATGAAATCTAATTAGAAATGTAGTTTTAAAATTTTTCGGACGATTACTTTTAAAATTATATCAAAAAAACGTTATTTTTTAGAAATAATGCGTTTTTCTTAAAAATCAAACAAAAACTGCTGTAACTTTTTTATTTCTTTATAAAAAAATGTAAATTTTGTTTAAATAATTTTATTTTCATGAAATCTAATTAGAAATGTAGTTTTAAAATTTTTCGGTCGATTATTTTTAAAATTATACCAAAAAAACGTTTTTCTTAAAAATCACACAAAAACTGCAGAAACTTTTTTATTTCTTTATAAAAAAATGTAAATTTTGTTTAAATAATTTTATTTTCATGAAATCTAATTAGAAATGTAGTTTTAAAATTTTTCGGACGATTACTTTTAAAATTATATCAAAAAAACGTTATTTTTTAGAAATAATGCGTTTTTCTTAAAAATCAAACAAAAACTGCTGTAACTTTTTTATTTCGTTATAAAAAAATGTAAATTTTGTTTAAATAATTTTATTTTCATGAAATCTAATTAGAAATGTAGTTTTAAAATTTTTCGGTCGATTATTTTTAAAATTATACCAAAAAAACGTTTTTCTTAAAAATCACACAAAAACTGCAGAAACTTTTTTATTTCTTTATAAAAAAATGTAAATTTTGTTTAAATAATATTATTTTCATGAAATCTAATTAGAAATGTAGTTTTAAAATTTTTCGGACGATTACTTTTAAAATTATATCAAAAAAACGTTATTTTTTAGAAATAATGCGTTTTTCTTAAAAATCAAACAAAAACTGCTGTAACTTTTTTATTTCTTTATAAAAAAATGTAAATTTTGTTTAAATAATTTTATTTTCATGAAATCTAATTAGAAATGTAGTTTTAAAATTTTTCGGTCGATTATTTTTAAAATTATACCAAAAAAACGTTTTTCTTAAAAATCACACAAAAACTGCAGAAACTTTTTTATTTCTTTATAAAAAAATGTAAATTTTGTTTAAATAATATTATTTACATGAAATCTAATTAGAAATGTAGTTTTAAAATTTTTCGGACGATTACTTTTAAAATTATATCAAAAAAACGTTATTTTTTAGAAATAATGCGTTTTTCTTAAAAATCAAACAAAAACTGCTGTAACTTTTTTATTTCTTTATAAAAAAATGTAAATTTTGTTTAAATAATTTTATTTTCATGAAATCTAATTAGAAATGTAGTTTTAAAATTTTTCGGTCGATTATTTTTAAAATTATACCAAAAAAACGTTTTTCTTAAAAATCAAACTAAAACTGCTGTAACTTTTTTATTTCTTTATAAAAAAATGTAAATTTTGTTTAAATAATATTATTTTCATGAAATCTAATTAGAAATGTAGTTTTAAAATTTTTCGGACGATTACTTTTAAAATTACTTCAAAAAAACGTTATTTTTTAGAAATAATGCGTTTTTCTTAAAAATCAAACAAAAACTGCTGTAACTTTTTTATTTCTTTATAAAAAAATGTAAATTTTGTTTAAATAATATTATTTTCATGAAATCTAATTAGAAATGTAGTTTTAAAATTTTTCGGACGATTACTTTTAAAATTATATCAAAAAAACGTTATTTTTTAGAAATAATGCGTTTTTCTTAAAAATCAAACAAAAACTGCTGTAACTTTTTTATTTCTTTATAAAAAAATGTAAATTTTGTTTAAATAATTTTATTTTCATGAAATCTAATTAGAAATGTAGTTTTAAAATTTTTCGGTCGATTATTTTTAAAATTATACCAAAAAAACGTTTTTCTTAAAAATCAAACTAAAACTGCTGTAACTTTTTTATTTCTTTATAAAAAAATGTAAATTTTGTTTAAATAATATTATTTTCATGAAATCTAATTAGAAATGTAGTTTTAAAATTTTTCGGACGATTACTTTTAAAATTATATCAAAAAAACGTTATTTTTTTAGAAATAATGCGTTTTTCTTAAAAATCAAACAAAAACTGCTGTAACTTTTTTATTTCTTTATAAAAAAATGTAAATTTTGTTTAAATAATTTTATTTTCATGAAATCTAATTAGAAATGTAGTTTTAAAATTTTTCGGTCGATTATTTTTAAAATTATACCAAAAAAACGTTTTTCTTAAAAATCACACAAAAACTGCAGAATCTTTTTTATTTCTTTATAAAAAAATGTAAATTTTGTTTAAATAATTTTATTTTCATGAAATCTAATTAGAAATGTAGTTTTAAAATTTTTCGGACGATTACTTTTAAAATTATATCAAAAAAACGTTATTTTTTAGAAATAATGCGTTTTTCTTAAAAATCAAACAAAAACTGCTGTAACTTTTTTATTTCTTTATAAAAAAATGTAAATTTTGTTTAAATAATTTTATTTTCATGAAATCTAATTAGAAATGTAGTTTTAAAATTTTTCGGTCGATTATTTTTAAAATTATACCAAAAAAACGTTTTTCTTAAAAATCAAACTAAAACTGCTGTAACTTTTTTATTTCTTTATAAAAAAATGTAAATTTTGTTTAAATAATATTATTTTCATGAAATCTAATTAGAAATGTAGTTTTAAAATTTTTCGGACGATTACTTTTAAAATTATATCAAAAAAACGTTATTTTTTAGAAATAATGCGTTTTTCTTAAAAATCAAACAAAAACTGCTGTAACTTTTTTATTTCTTTATAAAAAAATGTAAATTTTGTTTAAATAATTTTATTTTCATGAAATCTAATTAGAAATGTAGTTTTAAAATTTTTCGGTCGATTATTTTTAAAATTATACCGAAAAAACGTTTTTCTTAAAAATCACACAAAAACTGCAGAAACTTTTTTATTTCTTTATAAAAAAATGTAAATTTTGTTTAAATAATTTTATTTTCATGAAATCTAATTAGAAATGTAGTTTTAAAATTTTTCGGACGATTACTTTTAAAATTATATCAAAAAAACGTTATTTTTTAGAAATAATGCGTTTTTCTTAAAAATCAAACAAAAACTGCTGTAACTTTTTTATTTCTTTATAAAAAAATGTAAATTTTGTTTAAATAATTTTATTTTCATGAAATCTAATTAGAAATGTAGTTTTAAAATTTTTCGGTCGATTATTTTTAAAATTATACCAAAAAAACGTTTTTCTTAAAAATCACACAAAAACTGCAGAAACTTTTTTATTTCTTTATAAAAAAATGTAAATTTTGTTTAAATAATATTATTTTCATGAAATCTAATTAGAAATGTAGTTTTAAAATTTTTCGGACGATTACTTTTAAAATTATATCAAAAAAACGTTATTTTTTGGAAATAATGCGTTTTTCTTAAAAATCAAACAAAAACTGCTGTAACTTTTTTATTTCTTTATAAAAAAATGTAAATTTTGTTTAAATAATTTTATTTTCATGAAATCTAATTAGAAATGTAGTTTTAAAATTTTTCGGTCGATTATTTTTAAAATTATACCAAAAAAACGTTTTTCTTAAAAATCACACAAAAACTGCAGAAACTTTTTTATTTCTTTATAAAAAAATGTAAATTTTGTTTAAATAATATTATTTTCATGAAATCTAATTAGAAATGTAGTTTTAAAATTTTTCGGACGATTACTTTTAAAATTATATCAAAAAAACGTTATTTTTTAAAAATAATGCGTTTTTCTTAAAAATCAAACAAAAACTGCTGTAACTTTTTTATTTCTTTATAAAAAAATGTAAATTTTGTTTAAATAATTTTATTTTCATGAAATCTAGTTAGAAATGTAGTTTTAAAATTTTTCGGTCGATTATTTTTAAAATTATACCAAAAAAACGTTTTTCTTAAAAATCACACAAAAACTGCAGAAACTTTTTTATTTTTTTATAAAAAAATGTAAATTTTGTTTAAATAATATTATTTTCATGAAATCTAATTAGAAATGTAGTTTTAAAATTTTTCGGACGATTACTTTTAAAATTATATCAAAAAAACGTTATTTTTTAGAAATAATGCGTTTTTCTTAAAAATCAAACAAAAACTGCTGTAACTTTTTTATTTCTTTATAAAAAAATGTAAATTTTGTTTAAATAATTTTATTTTCATGAAATCTAATTAGAAATGTAGTTTTAAAATTTTTCGGTCGATTATTTTTAAAATTATACCAAAAAAACGTTTTTCTTAAAAATCACACAAAAACTGCAGAAACTTTTTTAATTCTTTATAAAAAAATGTAAATTTTGTTTAAATAATATTATTTTCATGAAATCTAATTAGAAATGTAGTTTTAAAATTTTTCGGACGATTTTATTTTAAAATTATATCAAAAAAACGTTATTTTTTAGAAATAATGCGTTTTTCTTAAAAATCAAACAAAAACTGCTGTAACTTTTTTATTTCTTTATAAAAAAATGTAAATTTTGTTTAAATAATATTATTTTCATGAAATCTAATTAGAAATGTAGTTTTAAAATTTTTCGGACGATTACTTTTAAAATTATATCAAAAAAACGTTATTTTTTAGAAATAATGCGTTTTTCTTAAAAATCAAACAAAAACTGCTGTAACTTTTTTATTTCTTTATAAAAAAATGTAAATTTTGTTTAAATAATTTTATTTTCATGAAATCTAATTAGAAATGTAGTTTTAAAATTTTTCGGTCGATTATTTTTAAAATTATACCAAAAAAACGTTTTTCTTAAAAATCAAACTAAAACTGCTGTAACTTTTTTATTTCTTTATAAAAAAATGTAAATTTTGTTTAAATAATATTATTTTCATGAAATCTATTTAGAAATGTAGTTTTAAAATTTTTCGGACGATTACTTTTAAAATTATATCAAAAAAACGTTATTTTTTAGAAATAATGCGTTTTTCTTAAAAATCAAACAAAAACTGCTGTAACTTTTTTATTTCTTTATAAAAAAATGTAAATTTTGTTTAAATAATTTTATTTTCATGAAATCTAATTAGAAATGTAGTTTTAAAATTTTTCGGTCGATTATTTTTAAAATTATACCAAAAAAACGTTTTTCTTAAAAATCAAACTAAAACTGCTGTAACTTTTTTATTTCTTTATAAAAAAATGTAAATTTTGTTTAAATAATATTATTTTCATGAAATCTAATTAGAAATGTAGTATTAAAATTTTTCGGTCGATTATTTTTAAAATTATACCAAAAAAACGTTTTTCTTAAAAATCAAACTAAAACTGCTGTAACTTTTTTATTTCTTTATAAAAAAATGTAAATTTTGTTTAAATAATATTATTTTCATGAAATCTAATTAGAAATGTAGTTTTAAAATTTTTCGGACGATTACTTTTAAAATTATATCAAAAAAACGTTATTTTTTAGAAATAATGCGTTTTTCTTAAAAATCAAACAAAAACTGCTGTAACTTTTTTATTTCTTTATAAAAAAATGTAAATTTTGTTTAAATAATTTTATTTTCATGAAATCTAATTAGAAATGTAGTTTTAAAATTTTTCGGTCGATTATTTTTAAAATTATACCAAAAAAACGTTTTTCTTAAAAATCACACAAAAACTGCAGAAACTTTTTTATTTCTTTATAAAAAAATGTAAATTTTGTTTAAATAATATTATTTTCATGAAATCTAATTAGAAATGTAGTTTTAAAATTTTTCGGACGATTACTTTTAAAATTATATCAAAAAAACGTTATTTTTTAGAAATAATGCGTTTTTCTTAAAAATCAAACAAAAACTGCTGTAACTTTTTTATTTCTTTATAAAAAAATGTAAATTTTGTTTAAATAATTTTATTTTCATGAAATCTAATTAGAAATGTAGTTTTAAAATTTTTCGGTCGATTATTTTTAAAATTATACCAAGAAAACGTTTTTCTTAAAAATCAAACTAAAACTGCTGTAACTTTTTTATTTCTTTATAAAAAAATGTAAATTTTGTTTAAATAATATTATTTTCATGAAATCTAATTAGAAATGTAGTTTTAAAATTTTTCGGACGATTACTTTTAAAATTATATCAAAAAAACGTTATTTTTTAGAAATAATGCGTTTTTCTTAAAAATCAAACAAAAACTGCTGTAACTTTTTTATTTCTTTTTAAAAAAATGTAAATTTTGTTTAAATAATATTATTTTCATGAAATCTAATTAGAAATGTAGTTTTAAAATTTTTCGGACGATTACTTTTAAAATTATATCAAAAAAACGTTATTTTTTAGAAATAATGCGTTTTTCTTAAAAATCAAACAAAAACTGCTGTAACTTTTTTATTTCTTTATAAAAAAATGTAAATTTTGTTTAAATAATTTTATTTTCATGAAATCTAATTAGAAATGTAGTTTTAAAATTTTTCGGTCGATTATTTTTAAAATTATACCAAAAAAACGTTTTTCTTAAAAATCAAACTAAAACTGCTGTAACTTTTTTATTTCTTTATAAAAAAATGTAAATTTTGTTTAAATAATATTATTTTCATGAAATCTAATTAGAAATGTAGTTTTAAAATTTTTCGGACGATTACTTTTAAAATTATATCAAAAAAACGTTATTTTTTAGAAATAATGCGTTTTTCTTAAAAATCAAACAAAAACTGCTGTAACTTTTTTATTTCTTTATAAAAAAATGTAAATTTTGTTTAAATAATTTTATTTTCATGAAATCTAATTAGAAATGTAGTTTTAAAATTTTTCGGTCGATTATTTTTAAAATTATACCAAAAAAACGTTTTTCTTAAAAATCACACAAAAACTGCAGAAACTTTTTTATTTCTTTATAAAAAAATGTAAATTTTGTTTAAATAATTTTATTTTCATGAAATCTAATTAGAAATGTAGTTTTAAAATTTTTCGGACGATTACTTTTAAAATTATATCAAAAAAACGTTATTTTTTAGAAATAATGCGTTTTTCTTAAAAATCAAACAAAAACTGCTGTAACTTTTTTATTTCTTTATAAAAAAATGTAAATTTTGTTTAAATAATTTTATTTTCATGAAATCTAATTAGAAATGTAGTTTTAAAATTTTTCGGTCGATTATTTTTAAAATTATACCAAAAAAACGTTTTTCTTAAAAATCAAACTAAAACTGCTGTAACTTTTTTATTTCTTTATAAAAAAATGTAAATTTTGTTTAAATAATATTATTTTCATGAAATCTAATTAGAAATGTAGTTTTAAAATTTATCGGACGATTACTTTTAAAATTATATCAAAAAAACGTTATTTTTTAGAAATAATGCGTTTTTCTTAAAAATCAAACAAAAACTGCTGTAACTTTTTTATTTCTTTATAAAAAAATGTAAATTTTGTTTAAATAATTTTATTTTCATGAAATCTAATTAGAAATGTAGTTTTAAAATTTTTCGGTCGATTATTTTTAAAATTATACCAAAAAAACGTTTTTCTTAAAAATCACACAAAAACTGCAGAAACTTTTTTATTTCTTTATAAAAAAATGTAAATTTTGTTTAAATAATTTTATTTTCATGAAATCTAATTAGAAATGTAGTTTTAAAATTTTTCGGACGATTACTTTTAAAATTATATCAAAAAAACGTTATTTTTTAGAAATAATGCGATTTTCTTAAAAATCAAACAAAAACTGCTGTAACTTTTTTATTTCTTTATAAAAAAATGTAAATTTTGATTAAATAATTTTATTTTCATGAAATCTAATTAGAAATGTAGTTTTAAAATTTTTCGGTCGATTATTTTTAAAATTATACCAAAAAAACGTTTTTCTTAAAAATCACACAAAAACTGCAGAAACTTTTTTATTTCTTTATAAAAAAATGTAAATTTTGTTTAAATAATATTATTTTCATGAAATCTAATTAGAAATGTAGTTTTAAAATTTTTCGGACGATTACTTTTAAAATTATATCAAAAAAACGTTATTTTTTAGAAATAATGCGTTTTTCTTAAAAATCAAACAAAAACTGCTGTAACTTTTTTATTTCTTTATAAAAAAATGTAAATTTTGTTTAAATAATTTTATTTTCATGAAATCTAATTAGAAATGTAGTTTTAAAATTTTTCGGTCGATTATTTATAAAATTATACCAAAAAAACGTTTTTCTTAAAAATCAAACTAAAACTGCTGTAACTTTTTTATTTCTTTATAAAAAAATGTAAATTTTGTTTAAATAATATTATTTTCATGAAATCTAATTAAAAATGTAGTTTTAAAATTTTTCAGACGATTACTTTTAAAATTATATCAAAAAAACGTTATTTTTTAGAAATAATGCGTTTTTCTTAAAAATCAAACAAAAACTGCTGTAACTTTTTTATTTCTTTATAAAAAAATGTAAATTTTGTTTAAATAATTTTATTTTCATGAAATCTAATTAGAAATGTAGTTTTAAAATTTTTCGGTCGATTATTTTTAAAATTATACCAAAAAAACGTTTTTCTTAAAAATCACACAAAAACTGCAGAAACTTTTTTATTTCTTTATAAAAAAATGTAAATTTTGTTTAAATAATTTTATTTTCATGAAATCTAATTAGAAATGTAGTTTTAAAATTTTTCGGACGATTACTTTTAAAATTATATCAAAAAAACGTTATTTTTTAGAAATAATGCGTTTTTCTTAAAAATCAAACAAAAACTGCTGTAACTTTTTTATTTCTTTATAAAAAAATGTAAATTTTGTTTAAATAATTTTATTTTCATGAAATCCAATTAGAAATGTAGTTTTAAAATTTTTCGGTCGATTATTTTTAAAATTATACCAAAAAAACGTTTTTCTTAAAAATCAAACTAAAACTGCTGTAACTTTTTTATTTCTTTATAAAAAAATGTAAATTTTGTTTAAATAATATTATTTACATGAAATCTAATTAGAAATGTAGTTTTAAAATTTTTCGGACGATTACTTTTAAAATTATATCAAAAAAACGTTATTTTTTAGAAATAATGCGTTTTTCTTAAAAATCAAACAAAAACTGCTGTAACTTTTTTATTTCTTTATAAAAAAATGTAAATTTTGTTTAAATAATTTTATTTTCATGAAATCTAATTAGAAATGTAGTTTTAAAATTTTTCGGTCGATTATTTTTAAAATTATACCAAAAAAACGTTTTTCTTAAAAATCACACAAAAACTGCAGAAACTTTTTTATTTCTTTATAAAAAAATGTAAATTTTGTTTAAATAATTTTATTTTCATGAAATCTAATTAGAAATGTAGTTTTAAAATTTTTCGGACGATTACTTTTAAAATTATATCAAAAAAACGTTATTTTTTCGAAATAATGCGTTTTTCTTAAAAATCAAACAAAAACTGCTGTAACTTTTTTATTTCTTTATAAAAAAATGTAAATTTTGTTTAAATAATTTTATTTTCATGAAATCTAATTAGAAATGTAGTTTTAAAATTTTTCGGTCGATTATTTTTAAAATTATAACAAAAAAACGTTTTTCTTAAAAATCAAACTAAAACTGCTGTAACTTTTTTATTTCTTTATAAAAAAATGTAAATTTTGTTTAAATAATATTATTTTCATAAAATCTAATTAGAAATGTAGTTTTAAAATTTTTCGGACGATTACTTTTAAAATTATATCAAAAAAACGTTATTTTTTAGAAATAATGCGTTTTTCTTAAAAATCAAACAAAAACTGCTGTAACTTTTTTATTTCTTTATAAAAAAATGTAAATTTTGTTTAAATAATTTTATTTTCATGAAATCTAATTAGAAATGTAGTTTTAAAATTTTTCGGTCGATTATTTTTAAAATTATACCAAAAAAACGTTTTTCTTAAAAATCACACAAAAACTGCAGAAACTTTTTTATTTCTTTATAAAAAAATGTAAATTTTGTTTAAATAATTTTATTTTCATGAAATCTAATTAGAAATGTAGTTTTAAAATTTTTCGGTCGATTATTTTTAAAATTATACCAAAAAAACGTTTTTCTTAAAAATCACACAAAAACTGCAGAAACTTTTTTATTTCTTTATAAAAAAATGTAAATTTTGTTTAAATAATATTATTTTCATGAAATCTAATTAGAAATGTAGTTTTAAAATTTTTCGGACGATTACTTTTAAAATTATATCAAAAAAACGTTATTTTTTAGAAATAATGCGTTTTTCTTAAAAATCAAACAAAAACTGCTGTAACTTTTTTATTTCTTTATAAAAAAATGTAAATTTTGTTTAAATAATTTTATTTTCATGAAATCCAATTAGAAATGTAGTTTTAAAATTTTTCGGTCGATTATTTTTAAAATTATACCAAAAAAACGTTTTTCTTAAAAATCAAACTAAAACTGCTGTAACTTTTTTATTTCTTTATAAAAAAATGTAAATTTTGTTTAAAAAATATTATTTACATGAAATCTAATTAGAAATGTAGTTTTAAAATTTTTCGGACGATTACTTTTAAAATTATATCAAGAAAACGTTATTTTTTAGAAATAATGCGTTTTTCTTAAAAATCAAACAAAAACTGCTGTAACTTTTTTATTTCTTTATAAAAAAATGTAAATTTTGTTTAAATAATTTTATTTTCATAAAATCTAATTAGAAATGTAGTTTTAAAATTTTTCGGTCGATTATTTTTAAAATTATACCAAAAAAACGTTTTTCTTAAAAATCACACAAAAACTGCAGAAACTTTTTTATTTCTTTATAAAAAAATGTAAATTTTGTTTAAATAATTTTATTTTCATGAAATCTAATTAGAAATGTAGTTTTAAAATTTTTCGGACGATTACTTTTAAAATTATATCAAAAAAACGTTATTTTTTCGAAATAATGCGTTTTTCTTAAAAATCAAACAAAAACTGCTGTAACTTTTTTATTTCTTTATAAAAAAATGTAAATTTTGTTTAAATAATTTTATTTTCATGAAATCTAATTAGAAATGTAGTTTTAAAATTTTTCGGTCGATTATTTTTAAAATTATAACAAAAAAACGTTTTTCTTAAAAATCAAACTAAAACTGCTGTAACTTTTTTATTTCTTTATAAAAAAATGTAAATTTTGTTTACATAATATTATTTTCATGAAATCTAATTAGAAATGTAGTTTTAAAATTTTTCGGACGATTACTTTTAAAATTATATCAAAAAAACGTTATTTTTTAGAAATAATGCGTTTTTCTTAAAAATCAAACAAAAACTGCTGTAACTTTTTTATTTCTTTATAAAAAAATGTAAATTTTGTTTAAATAATTTTATTTTCATGAAATCTAATTAGAAATGTAGTTTTAAAATTTTTCGGTCGATTATTTTTAAAATTATACCAAAAAAACGTTTTTCTTAAAAATCACACAAAAACTGCAGAAACTTTTTTATTTCTTTATAAAAAAATGTAAATTTTGTTTAAATAATTTTATTTTCATGAAATCTAATTAGAAATGTAGTTTTAAAATTTTTCGGACGATTACTTTTAAAATTATATCAAAAAAACGTTATTTTTTAGAAATAATGCGTTTTTCTTAAAAATCAAACAAAAACTGCTGTAACTTTTTTATTTCTTTATAAAAAAATGTAAATTTTGTTTAAATAATTTTATTTTCATGAAATCTAATTAGAAATGTAGTTTTAAAATTTTTCGGTCGATTATTTTTAAAATTATACCAAAAAAACGTTTTTCTTAAAAATCACACAAAAACTGCAGAAACTTTTTTATTTTTTTATAAAAAAATGTAAATTTTGTTTAAATAATATTATTTTCATGAAATCTAATTAGAAATGTAGTTTTAAAATTTTTCGGACGATTACTTTTAAAATTATATCAAAAAAACGTTATTTTTTAGAAATAATGCGTTTTTCTTAAAAATCAAACAAAAACTGCTGTAACTTTTTTATTTCTTTATAAAAAAATGTAAATTTTGTTTAAATAATTTTATTTTTATGAAATCTAATTAGAAATGTAGTTTTAAAATTTTTCGGTCGATTATTTTTAAAATTATACCAAAAAAACGTTTTTCTTAAAAATCACACAAAAACTGCAGAAACTTTTTTATTTCTTTATAAAAAAATGTAAATTTTGTTTAAATAATATTATTTTCATGAAATCTAATTAGAAATGTAGTTTTAAAATTTTTCGGACGATTACTTTTAAAATTATATCAAAAAAACGTTATTTTTTAGAAATAATGCGTTTTTCTTAAAAATCAAACAAAAACTGCTGTAACTTTTTTATTTCTTTATAAAAAAATGTAAATTTTGTTTAAATAATATTATTTTCATGAAATCTAATTAGAAATGTAGTTTTAAAATTTTTCGGACGATTACTTTTAAAATTATATCAAAAAAACGTTATTTTTTAGAAATAATGCGTTTTTCTTAAAAATCAAACAAAAACTGCTGTAACTTTTTTATTTCTTTATAAAAAAATGTAAATTTTGTTTAAATAATTTTATTTTCATGAAATCTAATTAGAAATGTAGTTTTAAAATTTTTCGGTCGATTATTTTTAAAATTATACCAAAAAAACGTTTTTCTTAAAAATCACACAAAAACTGCAGAAACTTTTTTATTTCTTTATAAAAAAATGTAAATTTTGTTTAAATAATTTTATTTTCATGAAATCTAATTAGAAATGTAGTTTTAAATTTTTCGGACGATTACTTTTAAAATTATATCAAAAAAACGTTATTTTTTAGAAATAATGCGTTTTTCTTAAAAATCAAACAAAAACTGCTGTAACTTTTTTATTTCTTTATAAAAAAATGTAAATTTTGTTTAAATAATTTTATTTTCATGAAATCTAATTAGAAATGTAGTTTTAAAATTTTTCGGTCGATTATTTTTAAAATTATACCAAAAAAACGTTTTTCTTAAAAATCAAACTAAAACTGCTGTAACTTTTTTATTTCTTTATAAAAAAATGTAAATTTTGTTTAAATAATATTATTTTCATGAAATCTAATTAGAAATGTAGTTTTAAAATTTTTCGGACGATTACTTTTAAAATTATATCAAAAAAACGTTATTTTTTAGAAATAATGCGTTTTTCTTAAAAATCAAACAAAAAATGCTGTAACTTTTTTATTTCTTTATAAAAAAATGTAAATTTTGTTTAAATAATTTTATTTTCATGAAATCTAATTAGAAATGTAGTTTTAAAATTTTTCGGTCGATTATTTTTAAAATTATACCAAAAAAACGTTTTTCTTAAAAATCACACAAAAACTGCAGAAACTTTTTTATTTCTTTATAAAAAAATGTAAATTTTGTTTAAATAATTTTATTTTCATGAAATCTAATTAGAAATGTAGTTTTAAAATTTTTCGGACGATTACTTTTAAAATTATATCAAAAAAACGTTATTTTTTCGAAATAATGCGTTTTTCTTAAAAATCAAACAAAAACTGCTGTAACTTTTTTATTTCTTTATAAAAAAATGTAAATTTTGTTTAAATAATTTTATTTTCATGAAATCTAATTAGAAATGTAGTTTTAAAATTTTTCGGTCGATTATTTTTAAAATTATAACAAAAAAACGTTTTTCTTAAAAATCAAACTAAAACTGCTGTAACTTTTTTATTTCTTTATAAAAAAATGTAAATTTTGTTTAAATAATATTATTCTCATGAAATCTAATTAGAA
The DNA here is from genome assembly GCA_963971135.1 of Stenus bimaculatus. Classification (NCBI taxonomy): domain Eukaryota; kingdom Metazoa; phylum Arthropoda; class Insecta; order Coleoptera; family Staphylinidae; genus Stenus; species Stenus bimaculatus. The sequence goes on along the minus strand of CAXARA010000478.1, from coordinate 72,478 downwards.
ATGTAGTTTTAAAATTTTTCGGACGATTACTTTTAAAATTATATCAAAAAAACGTTATTTTTTAGAAATAATGCGTTTTTCTTAAAAATCAAACAAAAACTGCTGCAACTTTTTTATTTCTTTATAAAAAAATGTAAATTTTGTTTAAATAATTTTATTTTCATGAAATCTAATTAGAAATGTAGTTTTAAAATTTTTCGGTCGATTATTTTTAAAATTATACCAAAAAAACGTTTTTCTTAAAAATCACACAAAAACTGCAGAAACTTTTTTATTTTTTTATAAAAAAATGTAAATTTTGTTTAAATAATATTATTCTCATGAAATCTAATTAGAAATGTAGTTTTAAAATTTTTCGGACGATTACTTTTAAAATTATATCAAAAAAACGTTATTTTTTCGAAATAATGCGTTTTTCTTAAAAATCAAACAAAAACTGCTGTAACTTTTTTATTTCTTTATAAAAAAATGTAAATTTTGTTTAAATAATTTTATTTTCATGAAATCTAATTAGATATGTAGTTTTAAAATTTTTCGGTCGATTATTTTTAAAATTATAACAAAAAAACGTTTTTCTTAAAAATCAAACTAAAACTGCTGTAACTTTTTTATTTCTTTATAAAAAAATGTAAATTTTGTTTAAATAATATTATTCTCATGAAATCTAATTAGAAATGTAGTTTTAAAATTTTTCGGTCGATTATTTTTAAAATTATACCAAAAAAACGTTTTTCTTATAAATCACACAAAAACTGCAGAAACTTTTTTATTTCTTTATAAAAAAATGTAAATTTTGTTTAAATAATTTTATTTTCATGAAATCTAATTAGAAATGTAGTTTTAAAATTTTTCGGACGATTACTTTTAAAATTATATCAAAAAAACGTTATTTTTTAGAAATAATGCGTTTTTCTTAAAAATCAAACAAAAACTGCTGTAACTTTTTTATTTCTTTATAAAAAAATGTAAATTTTGTTTAAATAATTTTATTTTCATGAAATCTAATTAGAAATGTAGTTTTAAAATTTTTCGGTCGATTATTTTTAAAATTATACCAAAAAAACGTTTTTCTTAAAAATCACACAAAAACTGCAGAAACTTTTTTATTTTTTTATAAAAAAATGTAAATTTTGTTTAAATAATATTATTTTCATGAAATCTAATTAGAAATGTAGTTTTAAAATTTTTCGGACGATTACTTTTAAAATTATATCAAAAAAACGTTATTTTTTAGAAATAATGCGTTTTTCTTAAAAATCAAACAAAAACTGCTGTAACTTTTTTATTTCTTTATAAAAAAATGTAAATTTTGTTTAAATAATTTTATTTTCATGAAATCTAATTAGAAATGTAGTTTTAAAATTTTTCGGTCGATTATTTTTAAAATTATACCAAAAAAACGTTTTTCTTAAAAATCACACAAAAACTGCAGAAACTTTTTTATTTCTTTATAAAAAAATGTAAATTTTGTTTAAATAATATTATTTTCATGAAATCTAATTAGAAATGTAGTTTTAAAATTTTTCGGACGATTACTTTTAAAATTATATCAAAAAAACGTTATTTTTTAGAAATAATGCGTTTTTCTTAAAAATCAAACAAAAACTGCTGTAACTTTTTTATTTCTTTATAAAAAAATGTAAATTTTGTTTAAATAATATTATTTTCATGAAATCTAATTAGAAATGTAGTTTTAAAATTTTTCGGACGATTACTTTTAAAATTATATCAAAAAAACGTTATTTTTTAGAAATAATGCGTTTTTCTTAAAAATCAAACAAAAACTGCTGTAACTTTTTTATTTCTTTATAAAAAAATGTAAATTTTGTTTAAATAATTTTATTTTCATGAAATCTAATTAGAAATGTAGTTTTAAAATTTTTCGGTCGATTATTTTTAAAATTATACCAAAAAAACGTTTTTCTTAAAAATCACACAAAAACTGCAGAAACTTTTTTATTTCTTTATAAAAAAATGTAAATTTTGTTTAAATAATTTTATTTTCATGAAATCTAATTAGAAATGTAGTTTTAAAATTTTTCGGACGATTACTTTTAAAATTATATCAAAAAAACGTTATTTTTTAGAAATAATGCGTTTTTCTTAAAAATCAAACAAAAACTGCTGTAACTTTTTTATTTCTTTATAAAAAAATGTAAATTTTGTTTAAATAATTTTATTTTCATGAAATCTAATTAGAAATGTAGTTTTAAAATTTTTCGGTCGATTATTTTTAAAATTATACCAAAAAAACGTTTTTCTTAAAAATCACACAAAAACTGCAGAAACTTTTTTATTTCTTTATAAAAAAATGTAAATTTTGTTTAAATAATATTATTTTCATGAAATCTAATTAGAAATGTAGTTTTAAAATTTTTCGGACGATTACTTTTAAAATTATATCAAAAAAACGTTATTTTTTAGAAATAATGCGTTTTTCTTAAAAATCAAACAAAAACTGCTGTAACTTTTTTATTTCTTTATAAAAAAATGTAAATTTTGTTTAAATAATTTTATTTTCATGAAATCTAATTAGAAATGTAGTTTTAAAATTTTTCGGTCGATTATTTTTAAAATTATACCAAAAAAACGTTTTTCTTAAAAATCAAACTAAAACTGCTGTAACTTTTTTATTTCTTTATAAAAAAATGTAAATTTTGTTTAAATAATATTATTTTCATGAAATCTAATTAGAAATGTAGTTTTAAAATTTTTCGGACGATTACTTTTAAAATTATATCAAAAAAACGTTATTTTTTAGAAATAATGCGTTTTTCTTAAAAATCAAACAAAAAATGCTGTAACTTTTTTATTTCTTTATAAAAAAATGTAAATTTTGTTTAAATAATTTTATTTTCATGAAATCTAATTAGAAATGTAGTTTTAAAATTTTTCGGTCGATTATTTTTAAAATTATACCAAAAAAACGTTTTTCTTAAAAATCACACAAAAACTGCAGAAACTTTTTTATTTCTTTATAAAAAAATGTAAATTTTGTTTAAATAATTTTATTTTCATGAAATCTAATTAGAAATGTAGTTTTAAAATTTTTCGGACGATTACTTTTAAAATTATATCAAAAAAACGTTATTTTTTCGAAATAATGCGTTTTTCTTAAAAATCAAACAAAAACTGCTGTAACTTTTTTATTTCTTTATAAAAAAATGTAAATTTTGTTTAAATAATTTTATTTTCATGAAATCTAATTAGAAATGTAGTTTTAAAATTTTTCGGTCGATTATTTTTAAAATTATAACAAAAAAACGTTTTTCTTAAAAATCAAACTAAAACTGCTGTAACTTTTTTATTTCTTTATAAAAAAATGTAAATTTTGTTTAAATAATATTATTCTCATGAAATCTAATTAGAAATGTAGTTTTAAAATTTTTCGGACGATTACTTTTAAAATTATATCAAAAAAACGTTATTTTTTAGAAATAATGCGTTTTTCTTAAAAATCAAACAAAAACTGCTGCAACTTTTTTATTTCTTTATAAAAAAATGTAAATTTTGTTTAAATAATTTTATTTTCATGAAATCTAATTAGAAATGTAGTTTTAAAATTTTTCGGTCGATTATTTTTAAAATTATACCAAAAAAACGTTTTTCTTATAAATCACACAAAAACTGCAGAAACTTTTTTATTTCTTTATAAAAAAATGTAAATTTTGTTTAAATAATTTTATTTTCATGAAATCTAATTAGAAATGTAGTTTTAAAATTTTTCGGACGATTACTTTTAAAATTATATCAAAAAAACGTTATTTTTTAGAAATAATGCGTTTTTCTTAAAAATCAAACAAAAACTGCTGTAACTTTTTTATTTCTTTATAAAAAAATGTAAATTTTGTTTAAATAATTTTATTTTCATGAAATCTAATTAGAAATGTAGTTTTAAAATTTTTCGGTCGATTATTTTTAAAATTATACCAAAAAAACGTTTTTCTTAAAAATCACACAAAAACTGCAGAAACTTTTTTATTTTTTTATAAAAAAATGTAAATTTTGTTTAAATAATATTATTTTCATGAAATCTAATTAGAAATGTAGTTTTAAAATTTTTCGGACGATTACTTTTAAAATTATATCAAAAAAACGTTATTTTTTAGAAATAATGCGTTTTTCTTAAAAATCAAACAAAAACTGCTGTAACTTTTTTATTTCTTTATAAAAAAATGTAAATTTTGTTTAAATAATTTTATTTTCATGAAATCTAATTAGAAATGTAGTTTTAAAATTTTTCGGTCGATTATTTTTAAAATTATACCAAAAAAACGTTTTTCTTAAAAATCACACAAAAACTGCAGAAACTTTTTTATTTCTTTATAAAAAAATGTAAATTTTGTTTAAATAATATTATTTTCATGAAATCTAATTAGAAATGTAGTTTTAAAATTTTTCGGACGATTACTTTTAAAATTATATCAAAAAAACGTAATTTTTTAGAAATAATGCGTTTTTCTTAAAAATCAAACAAAAACTGCTGTAACTTTTTTATTTCTTTATAAAAAAATGTAAATTTTGTTTAAATAATATTATTTTCATGAAATCTAATTAGAAATGTAGTTTTAAAATTTTTCGGACGATTACTTTTAAAATTATATCAAAAAAACGTTATTTTTTAGAAATAATGCGTTTTTCTTAAAAATCAAACAAAAACTGCTGTAACTTTTTTATTTCTTTATAAAAAAATGTAAATTTTGTTTAAATAATTTTATTTTCATGAAATCTAATTAGAAATGTAGTTTTAAAATTTTTCGGTCGATTATTTTTAAAATTATACCAAAAAAACGTTTTTCTTAAAAATCACACAAAAACTGCAGAAACTTTTTTATTTCTTTATAAAAAAATGTAAATTTTGTTTAAATAATATTATTTTCATGAAATCTAATTAGAAATGTAGTTTTAAAATTTTTCGGACGATTACTTTTAAAATTATATCAAAAAAACGTTATTTTTTAGAAATAATGCGTTTTTCTTAAAAATCAAACATAAACTGCTGTAACTTTTTTATTTCTTTATAAAAAAATGTAAATTTTGTTTAAATAATTTTATTTTCATGAAATCTAATTAGAAATGTAGTTTTAAAATTTTTCGGTCGATTATTTTTAAAATTATACCAAAAAAACGTTTTTCTTAAAAATCAAACTAAAACTGCTGTAACTTTTTTATTTCTTTATAAAAAAATGTAAATTTTGTTTAAATAATATTATTTTCATGAAATCTAATTAGAAATGTAGTTTTAAAATTTTTCGGACGATTACTTTTAAAATTATATCAAAAAAACGTTATTTTTTAGAAATAATGCGTTTTTCTTAAAAATCAAACAAAAACTGCTGTAACTTTTTTATTTCTTTATAAAAAAATGTAAATTTTGTTTAAATAATTTTATTTTCATGAAATCTAATTAGAAATGTAGTTTTAAAATTTTTCGGTCGATTATTTTTAAAATTATACCAAAAAAACGTTTTTCTTAAAAATCAAACTAAAACTGCTGTAACTTTTTTATTTCTTTATAAAAAAATGTAAATTTTGTTTAAATAATATTATTTTCATGAAATCTAATTAGAAATGTAGTTTTAAAATTTTTCGGACGATTACTTTTAAAATTATATCAAAAAAACGTTATTTTTTAGAAATAATGCGTTTTTCTTAAAAATCAAACAAAAACTGCTGTAACTTTTTTATTTCTTTATAAAAAAATGTAAATTTTGTTTAAATAATTTTATTTTCATGAAATCTAATTAGAAATGTAGTTTTAAAATTTTTCGGTCGATTATTTTTAAAATTATACCAAAAAAACGTTTTTCTTAAAAATCAAACTAAAACTGCTGTAACTTTTTTATTTCTTTATAAAAAAATGTAAATTTTGTTTAAATAATATTATTTTCATGAAATCTAATTAGAAATGTAGTTTTAAAATTTTTCGGACGATTACTTTTAAAATTATATCAAAAAAACGTTATTTTTTAGAAATAATGCGTTTTTCTTAAAAATCAAACAAAAACTGCTGTAACTTTTTTATTTCTTTATAAAAAAATGTAAATTTTGTTTAAATAATTTTATTTTCATGAAATCTAATTAGAAATGTAGTTTTAAAATTTTTCGGTCGATTATTTTTAAAATTATACCAAAAAAACGTTTTTCTTAAAAATCAAACTAAAACTGCTGTAACTTTTTTATTTCTTTATAAAAAAATGTAAATTTTGTTTAAATAATTTTATTTTCATGAAATCTAATTAGAAATGTAGTTTTAAAATTTTTCGGTCGATTATTTTTAAAATTATAACAAAAAAACGTTTTTCTTAAAAATCAAACTAAAACTGCTGTAACTTTTTTATTTCTTTATAAAAAAATGTAAATTTTGTTTAAATAATATTATTCTCATGAAATCTAATTAGAAATGTAGTTTTAAAATTTTTCGGACGATTACTTTTAAAATTATATCAAAAAAACGTTATTTTTTAGAAATAATGCGTTTTTCTTAAAAATCAAACAAAAACTGCTGCAACTTTTTTATTTCTTTATAAAAAAATGTAAATTTTGTTTAAATAATTTTATTTTCATGAAATCTAATTAGAAATGTAGTTTTAAAATTTTTCGGTCGATTATTTTTAAAATTATACCAAAAAAACGTTTTTCTTATAAATCACACAAAAACTGCAGAAACTTTTTTATTTCTTTATAAAAAAATGTAAATTTTGTTTAAATAATTTTATTTTCATGAAATCTAATTAGAAATGTAGTTTTAAAATTTTTCGGACGATTACTTTTAAAATTATATCAAAAAAACGTTATTTTTTAGAAATAATGCGTTTTTCTTAAAAATCAAACAAAAACTGCTGTAACTTTTTTATTTCTTTATAAAAAAATGTAAATTTTGTTTAAATAATTTTATTTTCATGAAATCTAATTAGAAATGTAGTTTTAAAATTTTTCGGTCGATTATTTTTAAAATTATACCAAAAAAACGTTTTTCTTAAAAATCACACAAAAACTGCAGAAACTTTTTTATTTTTTTATAAAAAAATGTAAATTTTGTTTAAATAATATTATTTTCATGAAATCTAATTAGAAATGTAGTTTTAAAATTTTTCGGACGATTACTTTTAAAATTATATCAAAAAAACGTTATTTTTTAGAAATAATGCGTTTTTCTTAAAAATCAAACAAAAACTGCTGTAACTTTTTTATTTCTTTATAAAAAAATGTAAATTTTGTTTAAATAATTTTATTTTCATGAAATCTAATTAGAAATGTAGTTTTAAAATTTTTCGGTCGATTATTTTTAAAATTATACCAAAAAAACGTTTTTCTTAAAAATCACACAAAAACTGCAGAAACTTTTTTATTTCTTTATAAAAAAATGTAAATTTTGTTTAAATAATATTATTTTCATGAAATCTAATTAGAAATGTAGTTTTAAAATTTTTCGGACGATTACTTTTAAAATTATATCAAAAAAACGTAATTTTTTAGAAATAATGCGTTTTTCTTAAAAATCAAACAAAAACTGCTGTAACTTTTTTATTTCTTTATAAAAAAATGTAAATTTTGTTTAAATAATATTATTTTCATGAAATCTAATTAGAAATGTAGTTTTAAAATTTTTCGGACGATTACTTTTAAAATTATATCAAAAAAACGTTATTTTTTAGAAATAATGCGTTTTTCTTAAAAATCAAACAAAAACTGCTGTAACTTTTTTATTTCTTTATAAAAAAATGTAAATTTTGTTTAAATAATTTTATTTTCATGAAATCTAATTAGAAATGTAGTTTTAAAATTTTTCGGTCGATTATTTTTAAAATTATACCAAAAAAACGTTTTTCTTAAAAATCACACAAAAACTGCAGAAACTTTTTTATTTCTTTATAAAAAAATGTAAATTTTGTTTAAATAATATTATTTTCATGAAATCTAATTAGAAATGTAGTTTTAAAATTTTTCGGACGATTACTTTTAAAATTATATCAAAAAAACGTTATTTTTTAGAAATAATGCGTTTTTCTTAAAAATCAAACATAAACTGCTGTAACTTTTTTATTTCTTTATAAAAAAATGTAAATTTTGTTTAAATAATTTTATTTTCATGAAATCTAATTAGAAATGTAGTTTTAAAATTTTTCGGTCGATTATTTTTAAAATTATACCAAAAAAACGTTTTTCTTAAAAATCAAACTAAAACTGCTGTAACTTTTTTATTTCTTTATAAAAAAATGTAAATTTTGTTTAAATAATATTATTTTCATGAAATCTAATTAGAAATGTAGTTTTAAAATTTTTCGGACGATTACTTTTAAAATTATATCAAAAAAACGTTATTTTTTAGAAATAATGCGTTTTTCTTAAAAATCAAACAAAAACTGCTGTAACTTTTTTATTTCTTTATAAAAAAATGTAAATTTTGTTTAAATAATTTTATTTTCATGAAATCTAATTAGAAATGTAGTTTTAAAATTTTTCGGTCGATTATTTTTAAAATTATACCAAAAAAACGTTTTTCTTAAAAATCAAACTAAAACTGCTGTAACTTTTTTATTTCTTTATAAAAAAATGTAAATTTTGTTTAAATAATATTATTCTCATGAAATCTAATTAGAAATGTAGTTTTAAAATTTTTCGGACGATTACTTTTAAAATTATATCAAAAAAACGTTATTTTTTAGAAATAATGCGTTTTTCTTAAAAATCAAACAAAAACTGCTGCAACTTTTTTATTTCTTTATAAAAAAATGTAAATTTTGTTTAAATAATTTTATTTTCATGAAATCTAATTAGAAATGTAGTTTTAAAATTTTTCGGTCGATTATTTTTAAAATTATACCAAAAAAACGTTTTTCTTATAAATCACACAAAAACTGCAGAAACTTTTTTATTTCTTTATAAAAAAATGTAAATTTTGTTTAAATAATTTTATTTTCATGAAATCTAATTAGAAATGTAGTTTTAAAATTTTTCGGACGATTACTTTTAAAATTATATCAAAAAAACGTTATTTTTTAGAAATAATGCGTTTTTCTTAAAAATCAAACAAAAACTGCTGTAACTTTTTTATTTCTTTATAAAAAAATGTAAATTTTGTTTAAATAATTTTATTTTCATGAAATCTAATTAGAAATGTAGTTTTAAAATTTTTCGGTCGATTATTTTTAAAATTATACCAAAAAAACGTTTTTCTTAAAAATCACACAAAAACTGCAGAAACTTTTTTATTTTTTTATAAAAAAATGTAAATTTTGTTTAAATAATATTATTTTCATGAAATCTAATTAGAAATGTAGTTTTAAAATTTTTCGGACGATTACTTTTAAAATTATATCAAAAAAACGTTATTTTTTAGAAATAATGCGTTTTTCTTAAAAATCAAACAAAAACTGCTGTAACTTTTTTATTTCTTTATAAAAAAATGTAAATTTTGTTTAAATAATTTTATTTTCATGAAATCTAATTAGAAATGTAGTTTTAAAATTTTTCGGTCGATTATTTTTAAAATTATACCAAAAAAACGTTTTTCTTAAAAATCACACAAAAACTGCAGAAACTTTTTTATTTCTTTATAAAAAAATGTAAATTTTGTTTAAATAATATTATTTTCATGAAATCTAATTAGAAATGTAGTTTTAAAATTTTTCGGACGATTACTTTTAAAATTATATCAAAAAAACGTTATTTTTTAGAAATAATGCGTTTTTCTTAAAAATCAAACAAAAACTGCTGTAACTTTTTTATTTCTTTATAAAAAAATGTAAATTTTGTTTAAATAATATTATTTTCATGAAATCTAATTAGAAATGTAGTTTTAAAATTTTTCGGACGATTACTTTTAAAATTATATCAAAAAAACGTTATTTTTTAGAAATAATGCGTTTTTCTTAAAAATCAAACAAAAACTGCTGTAACTTTTTTATTTCTTTATAAAAAAATGTAAATTTTGTTTAAATAATTTTATTTTCATGAAATCTAATTAGAAATGTAGTTTTAAAATTTTTCGGTCGATTATTTTTAAAATTATACCAAAAAAACGTTTTTCTTAAAAATCACACAAAAACTGCAGAAACTTTTTTATTTCTTTATAAAAAAATGTAAATTTTGTTTAAATAATTTTATTTTCATGAAATCTAATTAGAAATGTAGTTTTAAAATTTTTCGGTCGATTATTTTTAAAATTATACCAAAAAAACGTTTTTCTTAAAAATCACACAAAAACTGCAGAAACTTTTTTATTTTTTTATAAAAAAATGTAAATTTTGTTTAAATAATTTTATTTTCATGAAATCTAATTAGAAATGTAGTTTTAAAATTTTTCGGACGATTACTTTTAAAATTATATCAAAAAAACGTTATTTTTTAGAAATAATGCGTTTTTCTTAAAAATCAAACAAAAACTGCTGTAACTTTTTTATTTCTTTATAAAAAAATGTAAATTTTGTTTAAATAATTTTATTTTCATGAAATCTAATTAGAAATGTAGTTTTAAAATTTTTCGGTCGATTATTTTTAAAATTATACCAAAAAAACGTTTTTCTTAAAAATCACACAAAAACTGCAGAAACTTTTTTATTTCTTTATAAAAGAATGTAAATTTTGTTTAAATAATATTATTTTCATGAAATCTAATTAGAAATGTAGTTTTAAAATTTTTCGGACGATTACTTTTAAAATTATATCAAAAAAACGTTATTTTTTAGAAATAATGCGTTTTTCTTAAAAATCAAACAAAAACTGCTGTAACTTTTTTATTTCTTTATAAAAAAATGTAAATTTTGTTTAAATAATTTTATTTTCATGAAATCTAATTAGAAATGTAGTTTTAAAATTTTTCGGTCGATTATTTTTAAAATTATACCAAAAAAACGTTTTTCTTAAAAATCACACAAAAACTGCAGAAACTTTTTTATTTCTTTATAAAAAAATGTAAATTTTGTTTAAATAATATTATTTTCATGAAATCTAATTAGAAATGTAGTTTTAAAATTTTTCGGACGATTACTTTTAAAATTATATCAAAAAAACGTTATTTTTTAGAAATAATGCGTTTTTCTTAAAAATCAAACAAAAACTGCTGTAACTTTTTTATTTCTTTATAAAAAAATGTAAATTTTGTTTAAATAATTTTATTTTCATGAAATCTAATTAGAAATGTAGTTTTAAAATTTTTCGGTCGATTATTTTTAAAATTATACCAAAAAAACGTTTTTCTTAAAAATCAAACTAAAACTGCTGTAACTTTTTTATTTCTTTATAAAAAAATGTAAATTTTGTTTAAATAATATTATTTTCATGAAATCTAATTAGAAATGTAGTTTTAAAATTTTTCGGACGATTACTTTTAAAATTATATCAAAAAAACGTTATTTTTTAGAAATAATGCGTTTTTCTTAAAAATCAAACAAAAAATGCTGTAACTTTTTTATTTCTTTATAAAAAAATGTAAATTTTGTTTAAATAATTTTATTTTCATGAAATCTAATTAGAAATGTAGTTTTAAAATTTTTCGGTCGATTATTTTTAAAATTATACCAAAAAAACGTTTTTCTTAAAAATCACACAAAAACTGCAGAAACTTTTTTATTTCTTTATAAAAAAATGTAAATTTTGTTTAAATAATTTTATTTTCATGAAATCTAATTAGAAATGTAGTTTTAAAATTTTTCGGACGATTACTTTTAAAATTATATCAAAAAAACGTTATTTTTTCGAAATAATGCGTTTTTCTTAAAAATCAAACAAAAACTGCTGTAACTTTTTTATTTCTTTATAAAAAAATGTAAATTTTGTTTAAATAATTTTATTTTCATGAAATCTAATTAGAAATGTAGTTTTAAAATTTTTCGGTCGATTATTTTTAAAATTATAACAAAAAAACGTTTTTCTTAAAAATCAAACTAAAACTGCTGTAACTTTTTTATTTCTTTATAAAAAAATGTAAATTTTGTTTAAATAATATTATTCTCATGAAATCTAATTAGAAATGTAGTTTTAAATTTTTCGGACGATTACTTTTAAAATTATATCAAAAAAACGTTATTTTTTAGAAATAATGCGTTTTTCTTAAAAATCAAACAAAAACTGCTGCAACTTTTTTATTTCTTTATAAAAAAATGTAAATTTTGTTTAAATAATTTTATTTTCATGAAATCTAATTAGAAATGTAGTTTTAAAATTTTTCGGTCGATTATTTTTAAAATTATACCAAAAAAACGTTTTTCTTATAAATCACACAAAAACTGCAGAAACTTTTTTATTTCTTTATAAAAAAATGTAAATTTTGTTTAAATAATTTTATTTTCATGAAATCTAATTAGAAATGTAGTTTTAAAATTTTTCGGACGATTACTTTTAAAATTATATCAAAAAAACGTTATTTTTTAGAAATAATGCGTTTTTCTTAAAAATCAAACAAAAACTGCTGTAACTTTTTTATTTCTTTATAAAAAAATGTAAATTTTGTTTAAATAATTTTATTTTCATGAAATCTAATTAGAAATGTAGTTTTAAAATTTTTCGGTCGATTATTTTTAAAATTATACCAAAAAAACGTTTTTCTTAAAAATCACACAAAAACTGCAGAAACTTTTTTATTTTTTTATAAAAAAATGTAAATTTTGTTTAAATAATATTATTTTCATGAAATCTAATTAGAAATGTAGTTTTAAAATTTTTCGGACGATTACTTTTAAAATTATATCAAAAAAACGTTATTTTTTAGAAATAATGCGTTTTTCTTAAAAATCAAACAAAAACTGCTGTAACTTTTTTATTTCTTTATAAAAAAATGTAAATTTTGTTTAAATAATTTTATTTTCATGAAATCTAATTAGAAATGTAGTTTTAAAATTTTTCGGTCGATTATTTTTAAAATTATACCAAAAAAACGTTTTTCTTAAAAATCACACAAAAACTGCAGAAACTTTTTTATTTCTTTATAAAAAAATGTAAATTTTGTTTAAATAATTTTATTTTCATGAAATCTAATTAGAAATGTAGTTTTAAAATTTTTCGGTCGATTATTTTTAAAATTATACCAAAAAAACGTTTTTCTTAAAAATCACACAAAAACTGCAGAAACTTTTTTATTTCTTTATAAAAAAATGTAAATTTTGTTTAAATAATTTTATTTTCATGAAATCTAATTAGAAATGTAGTTTTAAAATTTTTCGGACGATTACTTTTAAAATTATATCAAAAAAACGTTATTTTTTAGAAATAATGCGTTTTTCTTAAAAATCAAACAAAAACTGCTGTAACTTTTTTATTTCTTTATAAAAAAATGTAAATTTTGTTTAAATAATTTTATTTTCATGAAATCTAATTAGAAATGTAGTTTTAAAATTTTTCGGTCGATTATTTTTAAAATTATACCAAAAAAACGTTTTTCTTAAAAATCAAACTAAAACTGCTGTAACTTTTTTATTTCTTTATAAAAAAATGTAAATTTTGTTTAAATAATATTATTTTCATGAAATCTAATTAGAAATGTAGTTTTAAAATTTTTCGGACGATTACTTTTAAAATTATATCAAAAAAACGTTATTTTTTAGAAATAATGCGTTTTTCTTAAAAATCAAACAAAAAATGCTGTAACTTTTTTATTTCTTTATAAAAAAATGTAAATTTTGTTTAAATAATTTTATTTTCATGAAATCTAATTAGAAATGTAGTTTTAAAATTTTCCGGTCGATTATTTTTAAAATTATACCAAAAAAACGTTTTTCTTAAAAATCACACAAAAACTGCAGAAACTTTTTTATTTCTTTATAAAAAAATGTAAATTTTGTTTAAATAATTTTATTTTCATGAAATCTAATTAGAAATGTAGTTTTAAAATTTTTCGGACGATTACTTTTAAAATTATATCAAAAAAACGTTATTTTTTCGAAATAATGCGTTTTTCTTAAAAATCAAACAAAAACTGCTGTAACTTTTTTATTTCTTTATAAAAAAATGTAAATTTTGTTTAAATAATTTTATTTTCATGAAATCTAATTAGAAATGTAGTTTTAAAATTTTTCGGTCGATTATTTTTAAAATTATAACAAAAAAACGTTTTTCTTAAAAATCAAACTAAAACTGCTGTAACTTTTTTATTTCTTTATAAAAAAATGTAAATTTTGTTTAAATAATATTATTCTCATGAAATCTAATTAGAAATGTAGTTTTAAAATTTTTCGGACGATTACTTTTAAAATTATATCAAAAAAACGTTATTTTTTAGAAATAATGCGTTTTTCTTAAAAATCAAACAAAAACTGCTGCAACTTTTTTATTTCTTTATAAAAAAATGTAAATTTTGTTTAAATAATTTTATTTTCATGAAATCTAATTAGAAATGTAGTTTTAAAATTTTTCGGTCGATTATTTTTAAAATTATACCAAAAAAACGTTTTTCTTATAAATCACACAAAAACTGCAGAAACTTTTTTATTTCTTTATAAAAAAATGTAAATTTTGTTTAAATAATTTTATTTTCATGAAATCTAATTAGAAATGTAGTTTTAAAATTTTTCGGACGATTACTTTTAAAATTATATCAAAAAAACGTTATTTTTTAGAAATAATGCGTTTTTCTTAAAAATCAAACAAAAACTGCTGTAACTTTTTTATTTCTTTATAAAAAAATGTAAATTTTGTTTAAATAATTTTATTTTCATGAAATCTAATTAGAAATGTAGTTTTAAAATTTTTCGGTCGATTATTTTTAAAATTATACCAAAAAAACGTTTTTCTTAAAAATCACACAAAAACTGCAGAAACTTTTTTATTTTTTTATAAATTTTTTTATAAAAAAATGTAAATTTTGTTTAAATAATATTATTTTCATGAAATCTAATTAGAAATGTAGTTTTAAAATTTTTCGGACGATTACTTTAAAATTATATCAAAAAACGTTATTTTTTAGAAATAATGCGTTTTTCTTAAAATCAAACAAAAACTGCTGTAACTTTTTATTTCTTTATAAAAAAATGTAATTTTGTTTAAATAATTTTATTTTCATGAATCTAATTAGAAATGTAGTTTAAAATTTTTCGGTCGATTATTTTTAAATTATACCAAAAAACGTTTTTCTTAAAAATCACACAAAAACTGCAGAAACTTTTTATTTCTTTATAAAAAATGTAAATTTTGTTTAAATAATATTATTTCATGAAATCTAATTAGAAATGTAGTTTTAAAATTTTTCGGACGATTACTTTTAAAATTATATCAAAAAAACGTAATTTTTTAGAAATAATGCGTTTTTCTTAAAAATCAAACAAAAACTGCTGTAACTTTTTTATTTCTTTATAAAAAAATGTAAATTTTGTTTAAATAATATTATTTTCATGAAATCTAATTAGAAATGTAGTTTTAAAATTTTTCGGTCGATTATTTTTAAAATTATACCAAAAAAACGTTTTTCTTAAAAATCACACAAAAACTGCAGAAACTTTTTTATTTTTTTATAAAAAAATGTAAATTTTGTTTAAATAATATTATTTTCATGAAATCTAATTAGAAATGTAGTTTTAAAATTTTTCGGACGATTACTTTTAAAATTATATCAAAAAAACGTTATTTTTTAGAAATAATGCGTTTTTCTTAAAAATCAAACAAAAACTGCTGTAACTTTTTTATTTCTTTATAAAAAAATGTAAATTTTGTTTAAATAATTTTATTTTCATGAAATCTAATTAGAAATGTAGTTTTAAAATTTTTCGGTCGATTATTTTTAAAATTATACCAAAAAAACGTTTTTCTTAAAAATCACACAAAAACTGCAGAAACTTTTTTATTTCTTTATAAAAAAATGTAAATTTTGTTTAAATAATATTATTTTCATGAAATCTAATTAGAAATGTAGTTTTAAAATTTTTCGGACGATTACTTTTAAAATTATATCAAAAAAACGTAATTTTTTAGAAATAATGCGTTTTTCTTAAAAATCAAACAAAAACTGCTGTAACTTTTTTATTTCTTTATAAAAAAATGTAAATTTTGTTTAAATAATATTATTTTCATGAAATCTAATTAGAAATGTAGTTTTAAAATTTTTCGGACGATTACTTTTAAAATTATATCAAAAAAACGTTATTTTTTAGAAATAATGCGTTTTTCTTAAAAATCAAACAAAAACTGCTGTAACTTTTTTATTTCTTTATAAAAAAATGTAAATTTTGTTTAAATAATTTTATTTTCATGAAATCTAATTAGAAATGTAGTTTTAAAATTTTTCGGTCGATTATTTTTAAAATTATACCAAAAAAACGTTTTTCTTAAAAATCACACAAAAACTGCAGAAACTTTTTTATTTCTTTATAAAAAAATGTAAATTTTGTTTAAATAATATTATTTTCATGAAATCTAATTAGAAATGTAGTTTTAAAATTTTTCGGACGATTACTTTTAAAATTATATCAAAAAAACGTTATTTTTTAGAAATAATGCGTTTTTCTTAAAAATCAAACATAAACTGCTGTAACTTTTTTATTTCTTTATAAAAAAATGTAAATTTTGTTTAAATAATTTTATTTTCATGAAATCTAATTAGAAATGTAGTTTTAAAATTTTCCGGTCGATTATTTTTAAAATTATACCAAAAAAACGTTTTTCTTAAAAATCACACAAAAACTGCAGAAACTTTTTTATTTCTTTATAAAAAAATGTAAATTTTGTTTAAATAATTTTATTTTCATGAAATCTAATTAGAAATGTAGTTTTAAAATTTTTCGGACGATTACTTTTAAAATTATATCAAAAAAACGTTATTTTTTCGAAATAATGCGTTTTTCTTAAAAATCAAACAAAAACTGCTGTAACTTTTTTATTTCTTTATAAAAAAATGTAAATTTTGTTTAAATAATTTTATTTTCATGAAATCTAATTAGAAATGTAGTTTTAAAATTTTTCGGTCGATTATTTTTAAAATTATAACAAAAAAACGTTTTTCTTAAAAATCAAACTAAAACTGCTGTAACTTTTTTATTTCTTTATAAAAAAATGTAAATTTTGTTTAAATAATATTATTCTCATGAAATCTAATTAGAAATGTAGTTTTAAAATTTTTCGGACGATTACTTTTAAAATTATATCAAAAAAACGTTATTTTTTAGAAATAATGCGTTTTTCTTAAAAATCAAACAAAAACTGCTGCAACTTTTTTATTTCTTTATAAAAAAATGTAAATTTTGTTTAAATAATTTTATTTTCATGAAATCTAATTAGAAATGTAGTTTTAAAATTTTTCGGTCGATTATTTTTAAAATTATACCAAAAAAACGTTTTTCTTATAAATCACACAAAAACTGCAGAAACTTTTTTATTTCTTTATAAAAAAATGTAAATTTTGTTTAAATAATTTTATTTTCATGAAATCTAATTAGAAATGTAGTTTTAAAATTTTTCGGACGATTACTTTTAAAATTATATCAAAAAAACGTTATTTTTTAGAAATAATGCGTTTTTCTTAAAAATCAAACAAAAACTGCTGTAACTTTTTTATTTCTTTATAAAAAAATGTAAATTTTGTTTAAATAATTTTATTTTCATGAAATCTAATTAGAAATGTAGTTTTAAAATTTTTCGGTCGATTATTTTTAAAATTATACCAAAAAAACGTTTTTCTTAAAAATCACACAAAAACTGCAGAAACTTTTTTATTTTTTTATAAAAAAATGTAAATTTTGTTTAAATAATATTATTTTCATGAAATCTAATTAGAAATGTAGTTTTAAAATTTTTCGGACGATTACTTTTAAAATTATATCAAAAAAACGTTATTTTTTAGAAATAATGCGTTTTTCTTAAAAATCAAACAAAAACTGCTGTAACTTTTTTATTTCTTTATAAAAAAATGTAAATTTTGTTTAAATAATTTTATTTTCATGAAATCTAATTAGAAATGTAGTTTTAAAATTTTCCGGTCGATTATTTTTAAAATTATACCAAAAAAACGTTTTTCTTAAAAATCACACAAAAACTGCAGAAACTTTTTTATTTCTTTATAAAAAAATGTAAATTTTGTTTAAATAATTTTATTTTCATGAAATCTAATTAGAAATGTAGTTTTAAAATTTTTCGGACGATTACTTTTAAAATTATATCAAAAAAACGTTATTTTTTCGAAATAATGCGTTTTTCTTAAAAATCAAACAAAAACTGCTGTAACTTTTTTATTTCTTTATAAAAAAATGTAAATTTTGTTTAAATAATTTTATTTTCATGAAATCTAATTAGAAATGTAGTTTTAAAATTTTTCGGTCGATTATTTTTAAAATTATAACAAAAAAACGTTTTTCTTAAAAATCAAACTAAAACTGCTGTAACTTTTTTATTTCTTTATAAAAAAATGTAAATTTTGTTTAAATAATATTATTCTCATGAAATCTAATTAGAAATGTAGTTTTAAAATTTTTCGGACGATTACTTTTAAAATTATATCAAAAAAACGTTATTTTTTAGAAATAATGCGTTTTTCTTAAAAATCAAACAAAAACTGCTGCAACTTTTTTATTTCTTTATAAAAAAATGTAAATTTTGTTTAAATAATTTTATTTTCATGAAATCTAATTAGAAATGTAGTTTTAAAATTTTTCGGTCGATTATTTTTAAAATTATACCAAAAAAACGTTTTTCTTATAAATCACACAAAAACTGCAGAAACTTTTTTATTTCTTTATAAAAAAATGTAAATTTTGTTTAAATAATTTTATTTTCATGAAATCTAATTAGAAATGTAGTTTTAAAATTTTTCGGACGATTACTTTTAAAATTATATCAAAAAAACGTTATTTTTTAGAAATAATGCGTTTTTCTTAAAAATCAAACAAAAACTGCTGTAACTTTTTTATTTCTTTATAAAAAAATGTAAATTTTGTTTAAATAATTTTATTTTCATGAAATCTAATTAGAAATGTAGTTTTAAAATTTTTCGGTCGATTATTTTTAAAATTATACCAAAAAAAACGTTTTTCTTAAAAATCACACAAAAACTGCAGAAACTTTTTTATTTTTTTATAAAAAAATGTAAATTTTGTTTAAATAATATTATTTTCATGAAATCTAATTAGAAATGTAGTTTTAAAATTTTTCGGACGATTACTTTTAAAATTATATCAAAAAAACGTTATTTTTTAGAAATAATGCGTTTTTCTTAAAAATCAAACAAAAACTGCTGTAACTTTTTTATTTCTTTATAAAAAAATGTAAATTTTGTTTAAATAATTTTATTTTCATGAAATCTAATTAGAAATGTAGTTTTAAAATTTTTCGGTCGATTATTTTTAAAATTATACCAAAAAAACGTTTTTCTTAAAAATCACACAAAAACTGCAGAAACTTTTTTATTTCTTTATAAAAAAATGTAAATTTTGTTTAAATAATATTATTTTCATGAAATCTAATTAGAAATGTAGTTTTAAAATTTTTCGGACGATTACTTTTAAAATTATATCAAAAAAACGTAATTTTTTAGAAATAATGCGTTTTTCTTAAAAATCAAACAAAAACTGCTGTAACTTTTTTATTTCTTTATAAAAAAATGTAAATTTTGTTTAAATAATATTATTTTCATGAAATCTAATTAGAAATGTAGTTTTAAAATTTTTCGGACGATTACTTTTAAAATTATATCAAAAAAACGTTATTTTTTAGAAATAATGCGTTTTTCTTAAAAATCAAACAAAAACTGCTGTAACTTTTTTATTTCTTTATAAAAAAATGTAAATTTTGTTTAAATAATTTTATTTTCATGAAATCTAATTAGAAATGTAGTTTTAAAATTTTTCGGTCGATTATTTTTAAAATTATACCAAAAAAACGTTTTTCTTAAAAATCACACAAAAACTGCAGAAACTTTTTTATTTCTTTATAAAAAAATGTAAATTTTGTTTAAATAATATTATTTTCATGAAATCTAATTAGAAATGTAGTTTTAAAATTTTTCGGACGATTACTTTTAAAATTATATCAAAAAAACGTTATTTTTTAGAAATAATGCGTTTTTCTTAAAAATCAAACATAAACTGCTGTAACTTTTTTATTTCTTTATAAAAAAATGTAAATTTTGTTTAAATAATTTTATTTTCATGAAATCTAATTAGAAATGTAGTTTTAAAATTTTTCGGTCGATTATTTTTAAAATTATACCAAAAAAACGTTTTTCTTAAAAATCAAACTAAAACTGCTGTAACTTTTTTATTTCTTTATAAAAAAATGTAAATTTTGTTTAAATAATATTATTTTCATGAAATCTAATTAGAAATGTAGTTTTGAAATTTTTCGGACGATTACTTTTAAAATTATATCAAAAAAACGTTATTTTTTAGAAATAATGCGTTTTTCTTAAAAATCAAACAAAAACTGCTGTAACTTTTTTATTTCTTTATAAAAAAATGTAAATTTTGTTTAAATAATTTTATTTTCATGAAATCTAATTAGAAATGTAGTTTTAAAATTTTTCGGTCGATTATTTTTAAAATTATACCAAAAAAACGTTTTTCTTAAAAATCAAACTAAAACTGCTGTAACTTTTTTATTTCTTTATAAAAAAATGTAAATTTTGTTTAAATAATATTATTTTCATGAAATCTAATTAGAAATGTAGTTTTAAAATTTTTCGGACGATTACTTTTAAAATTATATCAAAAAAACGTTATTTTTTAGAAATAATGCGTTTTTCTTAAAAATCAAACAAAAACTGCTGTAACTTTTTTATTTCTTTATAAAAAAATGTAAATTTTGTTTAAATAATTTTATTTTCATGAAATCTAATTAGAAATGTAGTTTTAAAATTTTTCGGTCGATTATTTTTAAAATTATACCAAAATAACGTTTTTCTTAAAAATCAAACTAAAACTGCTGTAACTTTTTTATTTCTTTATAAAAAAATGTAAATTTTGTTTAAATAATATTATTTTCATGAAATCTAATTAGAAATGTAGTTTTAAAATTTTTCGGACGATTACTTTTAAAATTATATCAAAAAAACGTTATTTTTTAGAAATAATGCGTTTTTCTTAAAAATCAAACAAAAACTGCTGTAACTTTTTTATTTCTTTATAAAAAAATGTAAATTTTGTTTAAATAATTTTATTTTCATGAAATCTAATTAGAAATGTAGTTTTAAAATTTTTCGGTCGATTATTTTTAAAATTATACCAAAAAAACGTTTTTCTTAAAAATCAAACTAAAACTGCTGTAACTTTTTTATTTCTTTATAAAAAAATGTAAATTTTGTTTAAATAATTTTATTTTCATGAAATCTAATTAGAAATGTAGTTTTAAAATTTTTCGGTCGATTATTTTTAAAATTATAACAAAAAAACGTTTTTCTTAAAAATCAAACTAAAACTGCTGTAACTTTTTTATTTCTTTATAAAAAAATGTAAATTTTGTTTAAATAATATTATTCTCATGAAATCTAATTAGAAATGTAGTTTTAAAATTTTTCGGACGATTACTTTTAAAATTATATCAAAAAAACGTTATTTTTAGAAATAATGCGTTTTTCTTAAAAATCAAACAAAAACTGCTGCAACTTTTTTATTTCTTTATAAAAAAATGTAAATTTTGTTTAAATAATTTTATTTTCATGAAATCTAATTAGAAATGTAGTTTTAAAATTTTTCGGTCGATTATTTTTAAAATTATACCAAAAAAACGTTTTTCTTATAAATCACACAAAAACTGCAGAAACTTTTTTATTTCTTTATAAAAAAATGTAAATTTTGTTTAAATAATTTTATTTTCATGAAATCTAATTAGAAATGTAGTTTTAAAATTTTTCGGACGATTACTTTTAAAATTATATCAAAAAAACGTTATTTTTTAGAAATAATGCGTTTTTCTTAAAAATCAAACAAAAACTGCTGTAACTTTTTTATTTCTTTATAAAAAAATGTAAATTTTGTTTAAATAATTTTATTTTCATGAAATCTAATTAGAAATGTAGTTTTAAAATTTTTCGGTCGATTATTTTTAAAATTATACCAAAAAAACGTTTTTCTTAAAAATCACACAAAAACTGCAGAAACTTTTTTATTTTTTTATAAAAAAATGTAAATTTTGTTTAAATAATATTATTTTCATGAAATCTAATTAGAAATGTAGTTTTAAAATTTTTCGGACGATTACTTTTAAAATTATATCAAAAAAACGTTATTTTTTAGAAATAATGCGTTTTTCTTAAAAATCAAACAAAAACTGCTGTAACTTTTTTATTTCTTTATAAAAAAATGTAAATTTTGTTTAAATAATTTTATTTTCATGAAATCTAATTAGAAATGTAGTTTTAAAATTTTTCGGTCGATTATTTTTAAAATTATACCAAAAAAACGTTTTTCTTAAAAATCACACAAAAACTGCAGAAACTTTTTTATTTCTTTATAAAAAAATGTAAATTTTGTTTAAATAATATTATTTTCATGAAATCTAATTAGAAATGTAGTTTTAAAATTTTTCGGACGATTACTTTTAAAATTATATCAAAAAAACGTAATTTTTTAGAAATAATGCGTTTTTCTTAAAAATCAAACAAAAACTGCTGTAACTTTTTTATTTCTTTATAAAAAAATGTAAATTTTGTTTAAATAATATTATTTTCATGAAATCTAATTAGAAATGTAGTTTTAAAATTTTTCGGACGATTACTTTTAAAATTATATCAAAAAAACGTTATTTTTTAGAAATAATGCGTTTTTCTTAAAAATCAAACAAAAACTGCTGTAACTTTTTTATTTCTTTATAAAAAAATGTAAATTTTGTTTAAATAATTTTATTTTCATGAAATCTAATTAGAAATGTAGTTTTAAAATTTTTCGGTCGATTATTTTTAAAATTATACCAAAAAAACGTTTTTCTTAAAAATCACACAAAAACTGCAGAAACTTTTTTATTTCTTTATAAAAAAATGTAAATTTTGTTTAAATAATATTATTTTCATGAAATCTAATTAGAAATGTAGTTTTAAAATTTTTCGGACGATTACTTTTAAAATTATATCAAAAAAACGTTATTTTTTAGAAATAATGCGTTTTTCTTAAAAATCAAACATAAACTGCTGTAACTTTTTTATTTCTTTATAAAAAAATGTAAATTTTGTTTAAATAATTTTATTTTCATGAAATCTAATTAGAAATGTAGTTTTAAAATTTTTCGGTCGATTATTTTTAAAATTATACCAAAAAAACGTTTTTCTTAAAAATCAAACTAAAACTGCTGTAACTTTTTTATTTCTTTATAAAAAAATGTAAATTTTGTTTAAATAATATTATTTTCATGAAATCTAATTAGAAATGTAGTTTTAAAATTTTTCGGACGATTACTTTTAAAATTATATCAAAAAAACGTTATTTTTTAGAAATAATGCGTTTTTCTTAAAAATCAAACAAAAACTGCTGTAACTTTTTTATTTCTTTATAAAAAAATGTAAATTTTGTTTAAATAATTTTATTTTCATGAAATCTAATTAGAAATGTAGTTTTAAAATTTTTCGGTCGATTATTTTTAAAATTATACCAAAAAAACGTTTTTCTTAAAAATCAAACTAAAACTGCTGTAACTTTTTTATTTCTTTATAAAAAAATGTAAATTTTGTTTAAATAATATTATTTTCATGAAATCTAATTAGAAATGTAGTTTTAAAATTTTTCGGACGATTACTTTTAAAATTATATCAAAAAAACGTTATTTTTTAGAAATAATGCGTTTTTCTTAAAAATCAAACAAAAACTGCTGTAACTTTTTTATTTCTTTATAAAAAAATGTAAATTTTGTTTAAATAATTTTATTTTCATGAAATCTAATTAGAAATGTAGTTTTAAAATTTTTCGGTCGATTATTTTTAAAATTATACCAAAAAAACGTTTTTCTTAAAAATCAAACTAAAACTGCTGTAACTTTTTTATTTCTTTATAAAAAAATGTAAATTTTGTTTAAATAATATTAATTTCATGAAATCTAATTAGAAATGTAGTTTTAAAATTTTTCGGACGATTACTTTTAAAATTATATCAAAAAAACGTTATTTTTTAGAAATAATGCGTTTTTCTTAAAAATCAAACAAAAACTGCTGTAACTTTTTTATTTCTTTATAAAAAAATGTAAATTTTGTTTAAATAATTTTATTTTCATGAAATCTAATTAGAAATGTAGTTTTAAAATTTTTCGGTCGATTATTTTTAAAATTATACCAAAAAAACGTTTTTCTTAAAAATCAAACTAAAACTGCTGTAACTTTTTTATTTCTTTATAAAAAAATGTAAATTTTGTTTAAATAATATTATTTTCATGAAATCTAATTAGAAATGTAGTTTTAAAATTTTTCGGACGATTACTTTTAAAATTATATCAAAAAAACGTTATTTTTTAGAAATAATGCGTTTTTCTTAAAAATCAAACAAAAACTGCTGTAACTTTTTTATTTCTTTATAAAAAAATGTAAATTTTGTTTAAATAATTTTATTTTCATGAAATCTAATTAGAAATGTAGTTTTAAAATTTTTCGGTCAATTATTTTTAAAATTATACCAAAAAAACGTTTTTCTTAAAAATCACACAAAAACTGCAGAAACTTTTTTATTTCTTTATAAAAAAATGTAAATTTTGTTTAAATAATTTTATTTTCATGAAATCTAATTAGAAATGTAGTTTTAAAATTTTTCTTACGATTACTTTTAAAATTATATCAAAAAAACCTTATTTTTTAGAAATAATGCGTTTTTCTTAAAAATCAAACAAAAACTGCTGTAACTTTTTTATTTCTTTATAAAAAAATGTAAATTTTGTTTAAATAATTTTATTTTCATGAAATCTAATTAGAAATGTAGTTTTAAAATTTTTCGGTCGATTATTTTTAAAATTATACCAAAAAAACGTTTTTCTTAAAAATCACACAAAAACTGCAGAAACTTTTTTATTTCTTTATAAAAAAATGTAAATTTTGTTTAAATAATTTTATTTTCATGAAATCTAATTAGAAATGTAGTTTTAAAACTTTTCGGACGATTACTTTTAAAATTATATCAAAAAAACGTTATTTTTTAGAAATAATGCGTTTTTCTTAAAAATCAAACAAAAACTGCTGTAACTTTTTTATTTCTTTATAAAAAAATGTAAATTTTGTTTAAATAATTTTATTTTCATGAAATCTAATTAGAAATGTAGTTTTAAAATTTTTCGGTCGATTATTTTTAAAATTATACCAAAAAAACGTTTTTCTTAAAAATCAAACTAAAACTGCTGTAACTTTTTTATTTCTTTATAAAAAAATGTAAATTTTGTTTAAATAATTTTATTTTCATGAAATCTAATTAGAAATGTAGTTTTAAAATTTTTCGGTCGATTATTTTTAAAATTATACCAAAAAAACGTTTTTCTTAAAAATCAAACTAAAACTGCTGTAACTTTTTTATTTCTTTATAAAAAAATGTAAATTTTGTTTAAATAATATTATTTTCATGAAATCTAATTAGAAATGTAGTTTTAAAATTTTTCGGACGATTACTTTTAAAATTATATCAAAAAAACGTTATTTTTTAGAAATAATGCGTTTTTCTTAAAAATCAAACAAAAACTGCTGTAACTTTTTTATTTCTTTATAAAAAAATGTAAATTTTGTTTAAATAATTTTATTTTCATGAAATCTAATTAGAAATGTAGTTTTAAAATTTTTCGGTCGATTATTTTTAAAATTATACCAAAAAAACGTTTTTCTTAAAAATCAAACTAAAACTGCTGTAACTTTTTTATTTCTTTATAAAAAAATGTAAATTTTGTTTAAATAATATTATTTTCATGAAATCTAATTAGAAATGTAGTTTTAAAATTTTTCGGACGATTACTTTTAAAATTATATCAAAAAAACGTTATTTTTTAGAAATAATGCGTTTTTCTTAAAAATCAAACAAAAACTGCTGTAACTTTTTTATTTCTTTATAAAAAAATGTAAATTTTGTTTAAATAATTTTATTTTCATGAAATCTAATTAGAAATGTAGTTTTAAAATTTTTCGGTCGATTATTTTTAAAATTATACCAAAAAAACGTTTTTCTTAAAAATCAAACTAAAACTGCTGTAACTTTTTTATTTCTTTATAAAAAAATGTAAATTTTGTTTAAATAATATTATTTTCATGAAATCTAATTAGAAATGTAGTTTTAAAATTTTTCGGACGATTACTTTTAAAATTATATCAAAAAAACGTTATTTTTTAGAAATAATGCGTTTTTCTTAAAAATCAAACAAAAACTGCTGTAACTTTTTTATTTCTTTATAAAAAAATGTAAATTTTGTTTAAATAATTTTATTTTCATGAAATCTAATTAGAAATGTAGTTTTAAAATTTTTCGGTCGATTATTTTTAAAATTATACCAAAAAAACGTTTTTCTTAAAAATCAAACTAAAACTGCTGTAACTTTTTTATTTCTTTATAAAAAAATGTAAATTTTGTTTAAATAATATTATTTTCATGAAATCTAATTAGAAATGTAGTTTTAAAATTTTTCGGACGATTACTTTTAAAATTATACCAAAAAAACGTTTTTCTTAAAAATCAAACTAAAACTGCTGTAACTTTTTTATTTCTTTATAAAAAAATGTAAATTTTGTTTAAATAATATTATTTTCATGAAATCTAATTAGAAATGTAGTTTTAAAATTTTTCGGACGATTACTTTTAAAATTATATCAAAAAAACGTTATTTTTTAGAAATAATGCGTTTTTCTTAAAAATCAAACAAAAACTGCTGTAACTTTTTTATTTCTTTATAAAAAAATGTAAATTTTGTTTAAATAATTTTATTTTCATGAAATCTAATTAGAAATGTAGTTTTAAAATTTTTCGGTCGATTATTTTTAAAATTATACCAAAAAAACGTTTTTCTTAAAAATCACACAAAAACTGCAGAAACTTTTTTATTTCTTTATAAAAAAATGTAAATTTTGTTTAAATAATTTTATTTTCATGAAATCTAATTAGAAATGTAGTTTTAAAATTTTTCTTACGATTACTTTTAAAATTATATCAAAAAAACCTTATTTTTTAGAAATAATGCGTTTTTCTTAAAAATCAAACAAAAACTGCTGTAACTTTTTTATTTCTTTATAAAAAAATGTAAATTTTGTTTAAATAATTTTATTTTCATGAAATCTAATTAGAAATGTAGTTTTAAAATTTTTCGGTCGATTATTTTTAAAATTATACCAAAAAAACGTTTTTCTTAAAAATCACACAAAAACTGCAGAAACTTTTTTATTTCTTTATAAAAAAATGTAAATTTTGTTTAAATAATTTTATTTTCATGAAATCTAATTAGAAATGTAGTTTTAAAACTTTTCGGACGATTACTTTTAAAATTATATCAAAAAAACGTTATTTTTTAGAAATAATGCGTTTTTCTTAAAAATCAAACAAAAACTGCTGTAACTTTTTTATTTCTTTATAAAAAAATGTAAATTTTGTTTAAATAATTTTATTTTCATGAAATCTAATTAGAAATGTAGTTTTAAAATTTTTCGGTCGATTATTTTTAAAATTATACCAAAAAAACGTTTTTCTTAAAAATCAAACTAAAACTGCTGTAACTTTTTTATTTCTTTATAAAAAAATGTAAATTTTGTTTAAATAATTTTATTTTCATGAAATCTAATTAGAAATGTAGTTTTAAAATTTTTCGGTCGATTATTTTTAAAATTATACCAAAAAAACGTTTTTCTTAAAAATCAAACTAAAACTGCTGTAACTTTTTTATTTCTTTATAAAAAAATGTAAATTTTGTTTAAATAATATTATTTTCATGAAATCTAATTAGAAATGTAGTTTTAAAATTTTTCGGACGATTACTTTTAAAATTATATCAAAAAAACGTTATTTTTTAGAAATAATGCGTTTTTCTTAAAAATCAAACAAAAACTGCTGTAACTTTTTTATTTCTTTATAAAAAAATGTAAATTTTGTTTAAATAATTTTATTTTCATGAAATCTAATTAGAAATGTAGTTTTAAAATTTTTCGGTCGATTGTTTTTAAAATTATACCAAAAAAACGTTTTTCTTAAAAATCAAACTAAAACTGCTGTAACTTTTTTATTTCTTTATAAAAAAATGTAAATTTTGTTTAAATAATATTATTTTCATGAAATCTAATTAGAAATGTAGTTTTAAAATTTTTCGGACGATTACTTTTAAAATTATATCAAAAAAACGTTATTTTTTAGAAATAATGCGTTTTTCTTAAAAATCAAACAAAAACTGCTGTAACTTTTTTATTTCTTTATAAAAAAATGTAAATTTTGTTTAAATAATTTTATTTTCATGAAATCTAATTAGAAATGTAGTTTTAAAATTTTTCGGTCGATTATTTTTAAAATTATACCAAAAAAACGTTTTTCTTAAAAATCAAACTAAAACTGCTGTAACTTTTTTATTTCTTTATAAAAAAATGTAAATTTTGTTTAAATAATATTATTTTCATGAAATCTAATTAGAAATGTAGTTTTAAAATTTTTCGGACGATTACTTTTAAAATTATATCAAAAAAACGTTATTTTTTAGAAATAATGCGTTTTTCTTAAAAATCAAACAAAAACTGCTGTAACTTTTTTATTTCTTTATAAAAAAATGTAAATTTTGTTTAAATAATTTTATTTTCATGAAATCTAATTAGAAATGTAGTTTTAAAATTTTTCGGTCGATTATTTTTAAAATTATACCAAAAAAACGTTTTTCTTAAAAATCAAACTAAAACTGCTGTAACTTTTTTATTTCTTTATAAAAAAATGTAAATTTTGTTTAAATAATATTATTTTCATGAAATCTAATTAGAAATGTAGTTTTAAAATTTTTCGGACGATTACTTTTAAAATTATATCAAAAAAACGTTATTTTTTAGAAATAATGCGTTTTTCTTAAAAATCAAACAAAAACTGCTGTAACTTTTTTATTTCTTTATAAAAAAATGTAAATTTTGTTTAAATAATTTTATTTTCATGAAATCTAATTAGAAATGTAGTTTTAAAATTTTTCGGTCGATTATTTTTAAAATTATACCAAAAAAACGTTTTTCTTAAAAATCAAACTAAAACTGCTGTAACTTTTTTATTTCTTTATAAAAAAATGTAAATTTTGTTTAAATAATATTATTTTCATGAAATCTAATTAGAAATGTAGTTTTAAAATTTTTCGGACGATTACTTTTAAAATTATATCAAAAAAACGTTATTTTTTAGAAATAATGCGTTTTTCTTAAAAATCAAACAAAAACTGCTGTAACTTTTTTATTTCTTTATAAAAAAATGTAAATTTTGTTTAAATAATTTTATTTTCATGAAATCTAATTAGAAATGTAGTTTTAAAATTTTTCGGTCAATTATTTTTAAAATTATACCAAAAAAACGTTTTTCTTAAAAATCACACAAAAACTGCAGAAACTTTTTTATTTCTTTATAAAAAAATGTAAATTTTGTTTAAATAATTTTATTTTCATGAAATCTAATTAGAAATGTAGTTTTAAAATTTTTCTTACGATTACTTTTAAAATTATATCAAAAAAACCTTATTTTTTAGAAATAATGCGTTTTTCTTAAAAATCAAACAAAAACTGCTGTAACTTTTTTATTTCTTTATAAAAAAATGTAAATTTTGTTTAAATAATTTTATTTTCATGAAATCTAATTAGAAATGTAGTTTTAAAATTTTTCGGTCGATTATTTTTAAAATTATACCAAAAAAACGTTTTTCTTAAAAATCACACAAAAACTGCAGAAACTTTTTTATTTCTTTATAAAAAAATGTAAATTTTGTTTAAATAATTTTATTTTCATGAAATCTAATTAGAAATGTAGTTTTAAAACTTTTCGGACGATTACTTTTAAAATTATATCAAAAAAACGTTATTTTTTAGAAATAATGCGTTTTTCTTAAAAATCAAACAAAAACTGCTGTAACTTTTTTATTTCTTTATAAAAAAATGTAAATTTTGTTTAAATAATTTTATTTTCATGAAATCTAATTAGAAATGTAGTTTTAAAATTTTTCGGTCGATTATTTTTAAAATTATACCAAAAAAACGTTTTTCTTAAAAATCAAACTAAAACTGCTGTAACTTTTTTATTTCTTTATAAAAAAATGTAAATTTTGTTTAAATAATTTTATTTTCATGAAATCTAATTAGAAATGTAGTTTTAAAATTTTTCGGTCGATTATTTTTAAAATTATACCAAAAAAACGTTTTTCTTAAAAATCAAACTAAAACTGCTGTAACTTTTTTATTTCTTTATAAAAAAATGTAAATTTTGTTTAAATAATATTATTTTCATGAAATCTAATTAGAAATGTAGTTTTAAAATTTTTCGGACGATTACTTTTAAAATTATATCAAAAAAACGTTATTTTTTAGAAATAATGCGTTTTTCTTAAAAATCAAACAAAAACTGCTGTAACTTTTTTATTTCTTTATAAAAAAATGTAAATTTTGTTTAAATAATTTTATTTTCATGAAATCTAATTAGAAATGTAGTTTTAAAATTTTTCGGTCGATTATTTTTAAAATTATACCAAAAAAACGTTTTTCTTAAAAATCAAACAAAAACTGCTGTAACTTTTTTATTTCTTTATAAAAAAATGTAAATTTTATTTAAATAATTTTATTTTCATGAAATCTAATTAGAAATGTAGTTTTAAAATTTTTCGGTCGATTATTTTTAAAATTATAATAAAAAAACGTTTTTCTTAAAAATCAAACTAAAACTGCTGTAACTTTTTTATTTCTTTATAAAATAATGTAAATTTTGTTTAAATAATATTATTTTCATGAAATCTAATTAGAAATGTAGTTTTAAAATTTTTCGGACGATTACTTTTAAAATTATATCAAAAAAACGTTATTTTTTAGAAATAATGCGTTTTTCTTAAAAATCAAACAAAAACTGCTGTAACTTTTTTATTTCTTTATAAAAAAATGTAAATTTTGTTTAAATAATTTTATTTTCATGAAATCTAATTAGAAATGTAGTTTTAAAATTTTTCGGTCGATTATTTTTAAAATTATACCAAAAAAACGTTTTTCTTAAAAATCACACAAAAACTGCAGAAACTTTTTTATTTCTTTATATAAAAATGTAAATTTTGTTTAAATAATTTTATTTTCATGAAATCTAATTAGAAATGTAGTTTTAAAATTTTTCGGTCGATGATTTTTAAAATTATACCAAAAAAACGTTTTTCTTAAAAATCAAACTAAAACTGCTGTAACTTTTTTATTTCTTTATAAAAAAATGTAAATTTTGTTTAAATAATATTATTTTCATGAAATCTAATTAGAAATGTAGTTTTAAAATTTTTCGGACGATTACTTTTAAAATTATATCAAAAAAACGTTATTTTTTAGAAATAATGCGTTTTTCTTAAAAATCAAACAAAAACTGTTGTAACTTTTTTATTTCTTTATAAAAAAATGTAAATTTTCTTTAAATAATTTTATTTTCATGAAATCTAATTAGAAATGTAGTTTTAAAATTTTTCGGTCGATTATTTTTAAAATTATACCAAAAAAACGTTTTTCTTAAAAATCACACAAAAACTGCAGAAACTTTTTTATTTCTTTATAAAAAAATGTAAATTTTGTTTAAATAATTTTATTTTCATGAAATCTAATTAGAAATGTAGTTTTAAAATTTTTCGGACGATTACTTTTAAAATTATATCAAAAAAACGTTATTTTTTAGAAATAATGCGTTTTTCTTAAAAATCAAACAAAAACTGCTGTAACTTTTTTATTTCTTTATAAAAAAATGTAAATTTTGTTTAAATAATTTTATTTTCATGAAATCTAATTGGAAATGTAGTTTTAAAATTTTTCGGTCGATTATTTTTAAAATTATACCAAAAAAAACGTTTTTCTTAAAAATCACAAAAAACTGCAGAAACTTTTTTATTTCTTTATAAAAAAATGTAAATTTTGTTTAAATAATATTATTTTCATGAAATCTAATTAGAAATGTAGTTTTAAAATTTTTCGGACGATTACTTTTAAAATTATATCAAAAAAACGTTATTTTTTAGAAATAATGCGTTTTTCTTAAAAATCAAACAAAAACTGCTGTAACTTTTTTATTTCTTTATAAAAAAATGTAAATTTTGTTTAAATAATTTTATTTTCATGAAATCTAATTAGAAATGTAGTTTTAAAATTTTTCGGTCGATTATTTTTAAAATTATACCAAAAAAACGTTTTTCTTAACAATCAAACTAAAACTGCTGTAACTTTTTTATTTCTTTATAAAAAAATGTAAATTTTGTTTAAATAATATTACTTTCATGAAATCTAATTAGAAATGTAGTTTTAAAATTTTTCGGACGATTACTTTTAAAATTATATCAAAAAAACGTTATTTTTTAGAAATAATGCGTTTTTCTTAAAAATCAAACAAAAACTGCTGTAACTTTTTTATTTCTTTATAAAAAAATGTAAATTTTGTTTAAATAATTTTATTTTCATGAAATCTAATTAGAAATGTAGTTTTAAAATTTTTCGGTCGATTATTTTTAAAATTATACCAAAAAAACGTTTTTCTTAAAAATCACACAAAAACTGCAGAAACTTTTTTATTTCTTTATAAAAGAATGTAAATTTTGTTTAAATAATATTATTTTCATGAAATCTAATTAGAAATGTAGTTTTAAAATTTTTCGGACGATTACTTTTAAAATTATTTCAAAAAAACGTTATTTTTTAGAAATAATGCGTTTTTCTTAAAAATCAAACAAAAACTGCTGTAACTTTTTTATTTCTTTATAAAAAAATGTAAATTTTGTTTAAATAATTTTATTTTCATGAAATCTAATTAGAAATGTAGTTTTAAAATTTTTCGGTCGATTATTTTTAAAATTATACCAAAAAAACGTTTTTCTTAAAAATCACACAAAAACTGCAGAAACTTTTTTATTTCTTTATAAAAAAATGTAAATTTTGTTTAAATAATATTATTTTCATGAAATCTAATTAGAAATGTAGTTTTAAAATTTTTCGGACGATTACTTTTAAAATTATATCAAAAAAACGTTATTTTTTAGAAATAATGCGTTTTTCTTAAAAATCAAACAAAAACTGCTGTAACTTTTTTATTTCTTTATAAAAAAATGTAAATTTTGTTTAAATAATTTTATTTTCATGAAATCTAATTAGAAATGTAGTTTTAAAATTTTTCGGACGATTACTTTTAAAATTATATCAAAAAAACGTTATTTTTTAGAAATAATGCGTTTTTCTTAAAAATCAAACAAAAACTGCTGTAACTTTTTTATTTCTTTATAAAAAAATGTAAATTTTGTTTAAATAAATTTATTTTCATGAAATCTAATTAGAAATGTAGTTTTAAAATTTTTCGGTCGATTATTTTTAAAATTATACCAAAAAAACGTTTTTCTTAAAAATCAAACTAAAACTGCTGTAACTTTTTTATTTCTTTATAAAAAAATGTAAATTTTGTTTAAATAATATTATTTTTATGAAATCTAATTAGAAATGTAGTTTTAAAATTTTTCGGACGATTACTTTTAAAATTATATCAAAAAAACGTTATTTTTTAGAAATAATGCGTTTTTCTTAAAAATCAAACAAAAACTGCTGTAACTTTTTTATTTCTTTATAAAAAAATGTAAATTTTGTTTAAATAATATTATTTTCATGAAATCTAATTAGAAATGTAGTTTTAAAATTTTTCGGACGATTACTTTTAAAATTATATCAAAAAAACGTAATTTTTTAGAAATAATGCGTTTTTCTTAAAAATCAAACAAAAACTGCTGTAACTTTTTTATTTCTTTATAAAAAAATGTAAATTTTGTTTAAATAATTTTATTTTCATGAAATCTAATTAGAAATGTAGTTTTAAAATTTTTCGGTCGATTATTTTTAAAATTATACCAAAAAAACATTTTTCTTAAAAATCAAACTAAAACTGCTGTAACTTTTTTATTTCTTTATAAAAAAATGTAAATTTTGTTTAAATAATATTATTTTCATGAAATCTAATTAGAAATGTAGTTTTAAAATTTTTCGGATGATTACTTTTAAAATTATATCAAAAAAACGTTATTTTTTAGAAATAATGCGTTTTTCTTAAAAATCAAACAAAAACTGCTGTAACTTTTTTATTTCTTTATAAAAAAATGTAAATTTTGTTTAAATAATTTTATTTTCATGAAATCTAATTAGAAATGTAGTTTTAAAATTTTTCGGTCGATTATTTTTAAAATTATACCAAAAAAACGTTTTTCTTAAAAATCACACAAAAACTGCAGAAACTTTTTTATTTCTTTATAAAAAAATGTAAATTTTGTTTAAATAATTTTATTTTCATGAAATCTAATTAGAAATGTAGTTTTAAAATTTTTCGGACGATTACTTTTAAAATTATATCAAAAAAACGTTATTTTTTAGAAATAATGCATTTTTCTTAAAAATCAAACAAAAACTGCTGTAACTTTTTTATTTCTTTATAAAAAAATGTAAATTTTGTTTAAATAATTTTATTTTCATGAAATCTAATTAGAAATGTAGTTTTAAAATTTTTCGGTCGATTATTTTTAAAATTATACCAAAAAACGTTTTTCTTAAAAATCACACAAAAACTGCAGAAACTTTTTTATTTTTTTATAAAAAAATGTAAATTTTGTTTAAATAATTTTATTTTCATGAAATCTAATTAGAAATGTAGTTTTAAAATTTTTCGGACGATTACTTTTAAAATTATATCAAAAAAACGTTATTTTTTAGAAATAATGCGTTTTTCTTAAAAATCAAACAAAAACTGCTGTAACTTTTTTATTTCTTTATAAAAAAATGTAAATTTTGTTTAAATAATTTTATTTTCATGAAATCTAATTAGAAATGTAGTTTTAAAATTTTTCGGTCGATTATTTTTAAAATTATACCAAAAAAACGTTTTTCTTAAAAATCACACAAAAACTGCAGAAACTTTTTTATTTCTTTATAAAAAAATGTAAATTTTGTTTAAATAATATTATTTTTATGAAATCTAATTAGAAATGTAGTTTTAAAATTTTTCGGACGATTACTTTTAAAATTATATCAAAAAAACGTTATTTTTTAGAAATAATGCGTTTTTCTTAAAAATCAAACAAAAACTGCTGTAATTTTTTTATTTCTTTATAAAAAAATGTAAATTTTGTTTAAATAATATTATTTTCATGAAATCTAATTAGAAATGTAGTTTTAAAATTTTTCGGACGATTACTTTTAAAATTATATCAAAAAAACGTTATTTTTTAGAAATAATGCGTTTTTCTTAAAAATCAAACAAAAACTGCTGTAACTTTTTTATTTCTTTATAAAAAAATGTAAATTTTGTTTAAATAATTTTATTTTCATGAAATCTAATTAGAAATGTAGTTTTAAAATTAATCGGTCGATTATTTTTAAAATTATACCAAAAAAACGTTTTTCTTAAAAATGACACAAAAACTGCAGAAACTTTTTTATTTCTTTATAAAAAAATGTAAATTTTGTTTAAATAATATTATTTTCATGAAATCTAATTAGAAATGTAGTTTTAAAATTTTTCGGACGATTACTTTTAAAATTATATCAAAAAAAACGTTATTTTTTAGAAATAATGCGTATTTCTTAAAAATCAAACAAAAACTGCTGTAACTTTTTTATTTCATTATAAAAAAATGTAAATTTTGTTTAAATAATTTTATTTTCATGAAATCTAATTAGAAATGTAGTTTTAAAATTTTTCGGTCGATTATTTTTAAAATTATACCAAAAAACGTTTTTTTTAAAAATCACACAAAAACTGCAGAAACTTTTTTATTTTTTTATAAAAAAATGTAAATTTTGTTTAAATAATTTTATTTTCATGAAATCTAATTAGAAATGTAGTTTTAAAATTTTTCGGACGATTACTTTTAAAATTATATCAAAAAAACGTTATTTTTTAGAAATAATGCGTTTTTCTTAAAAATCAAACAAAAACTGCTGTAACTTTTTTATTTCTTTATAAAAAAATGTAAATTTTGTTTAAATAATTTTATTTTCATGAAATCTAATTAGAAATGTAGTTTTAAAATTTTTCGGTCGATTATTTTTAAAATTATACCAAAAAAACGTTTTTCTTAAAAATCACACAAAAACTGCAGAAACTTTTTTATTTCTTTATAAAAAAATGTAAATTTTGTTTAAATAATATTATTTTCATGAAATCTAATTAGAAATGTAGTTTTAAAATTTTTCGGACGATTACTTTTAAAATTATATCAAAAAAACGTTATTTTTTAGAAATAATGCGTTTTTCTTAAAAATCAAACAAAAACTGCTGTAATTTTTTTATTTCTTTATAAAAAAATGTAAATTTTGTTTAAATAATATTATTTTCATGAAATCTAATTAGAAATGTAGTTTTAAAATTTTTCGGACGATTACTTTTAAAATTATATCAAAAAAACGTTATTTTTTAGAAATAATGCGTTTTTCTTAAAAATCAAACAAAAACTGCTGTAACTTTTTTATTTCTTTATAAAAAAATGTAAATTTTGTTTAAATAATTTTATTTTCATGAAATCTAATTAGAAATGTAGTTTTAAAATTAATCGGTCGATTATTTTTAAAATTATACCAAAAAAACGTTTTTCTTAAAAATGACACAAAAACTGCAGAAACTTTTTTATTTCTTTATAAAAAAATGTAAATTTTGTTTAAATAATATTATTTTCATGAAATCTAATTAGAAATGTAGTTTTAAAATTTTTCGGACGATTACTTTTAAAATTATATCAAAAAAAACGTTATTTTTTAGAAATAATGCGTTTTTCTTAAAAATCAAACAAAAACTGCTGTAACTTTTTTATTTCATTATAAAAAAATGTAAATTTTGTTTAAATAATTTTATTTTCATGAAATCTAATTAGAAATGTAGTTTTAAAATTTTTCGGTCGATTATTTTTAAAATTATACCAAAAAAACGTTTTTCTTAAAAATCAAACTAAAACTGCTGTAACTTTTTTATTTCTTTATAAAAAAATGTAAATTTTGTTTAAATAATATTATTTTCATGAAATCTAATTAGAAATGTAGTTTTAAAATTTTTCGGATGATTACTTTTAAAATTATATCAAAAAAACGTTATTTTTTAGAAATAATGCGTTTTTCTTAAAAATCAAACAAAAACTGCTGTAACTTTTTTATTTCTTTATAAAAAAATGTAAATTTTGTTTAAATAATTTTATTTTCATGAAATCTAATTAGAAATGTAGTTTTAAAATTTTTCGGTCGATTATTTTTAAAATTATACCAAAAAAACGTTTTTCTTAAAAATGACACAAAAACTGCAGAAACTTTTTTATTTCTTTATAAAAAAATGTAAATTTTGTTTAAATAATTTTATTTTCATGAAATCTAATTAGAAATGTAGTTTTAAAATTTTTCGGACGCTTACTTTTAAAATTATATCAAAAAAACGTTATTTTTTAGAAATAATGCGTTTTTCTTAAAAATCAAACAAAAACTGCTGTAACTTTTTTATTTCTTTATAAAAAAATGTAAATTTTGTTTAAATAATTTTATTTTCATGAAATCTAATTAGAAATGTAGTTTTAAAATTTTTCGGTCGATTATTTTTAAAATTATACCAAAAAAACGTTTTTCTTAAAAATCACACAAAAACTGCAGAAACTTTTTTATTTTTTTATAAAAAAATGTAAATTTTGTTTAAATAATTTTATTTTCATAAAATCTAATTAGAAATGTAGTTTTAAAATTTTTCGGACGATTACTTTTAAAATTATATCAAAAAAACGTTATTTTTTAGAAATAATGCGTTTTTCTTAAAAATCAAACAAAAACTGCTGTAACTTTTTTATTTCTTTATAAAAAAATGTAAATTTTGTTTAAATAATTTTATTTTCATGAAATCTAATTAGAAATGTAGTTTTAAAATTTTTCGGTCGATTATTTTTAAAATTATACCAAAAAAACGTTTTTCTTAAAAATCACACAAAAACTGCAGAAACTTTTTTATTTCTTTATAAAAAAATGTAAATTTTGTTTAAATAATATTATTTTCATGAAATCTAATTAGAAATGTAGTTTTAAAATTTTTCGGACGATTACTTTTAAAATTATATCAAAAAAACGTTATTTTTTAGAAATAATGCGTTTTTCTTAAAAATCAAACAAAAACTGCTGTAATTTTTTTATTTCTTTATAAAAAAATGTAAATTTTGTTTAAATAATATTATTTTCATGAAATCTAATTAGAAATGTAGTTTTAAAATTTTTCGGACGATTACTTTTAAAATTATATCAAAAAAACGTTATTTTTTAGAAATAATGCGTTTTTCTTAAAAATCAAACAAAAACTGCTGTAACTTTTTTATTTCTTTATAAAAAAATGTAAATTTTGTTTAAATAATTTTATTTTCATGAAATCTAATTAGAAATGTAGTTTTAAAATTTTTCGGTCGATTATTTTTAAAATTATACCAAAAAAACGTTTTTCTTAAAAATCAAACTAAAACTGCTGTAACTTTTTTATTTCTTTATAAAAAAATGTAAATTTTGTTTAAATAATATTATTTTCATGAAATCTAATTAGAAATGTAGTTTTAAAATTTTTCGGACGATTACTTTTAAAATTATATCAAAAAAACGTTATTTTTTAGAAATAATGCGTTTTTCTTAAAAATCAAACAAAAACTGCTGTAACTTTTTTATTTCTTTATAAAAAAATGTAAATTTTGTTTAAATAATTTTATTTTCATGAAATCTAATTAGAAATGTAGTTTTAAAATTTTTCGGTCGATTATTTTTAAAATTATACCAAAAAAACGTTTTTCTTAAAAATCAAACTAAAACTGCTGTAACTTTTTTATTTCTTTATAAAAAAATGTAAATTTTGTTTAAATAATATTATTTTCATGAAATCTAATTAGAAATGTAGTTTTAAATTTTTCGGACGATTACTTTTAAAATTATATCAAAAAAACGTTATTTTTTAGAAATAATGCGTTTTTCTTAAAAATCAAACAAAAACTGCTGTAACTTTTTTATTTCTTTATAAAAAAATGTAAATTTTGTTTAAATAATTTTATTTTCATGAAATCTAATTAGAAATGTAGTTTTAAAATTTTTCGGTCGATTATTTTTAAAATTATACCAAAAAAACGTTTTTCTTAAAAATCAAACTAAAACTGCTGTAACTTTTTTATTTCTTTATAAAAAAATGTAAATTTTGTTTAAATAATATTATTTTCATGAAATCTAATTAGAAATGTAGTTTTAAAATTTTTCGGACGATTACTTTTAAAATTATATCAAAAAAACGTTATTTTTTAGAAATAATGCGTTTTTCTTAAAAATCAAACAAAAACTGCTGTAACTTTTTTATTTCTTTATAAAAAAATGTAAATTTTGTTTAAATAATTTTATTTTCATGAAATCTAATTAGAAATGTAGTTTTAAAATTTTTCGGTCGATTATTTTTAAAATTAAACCAAAAAAACGTTTTTCTTAAAAATCACACAAAAACTGCAGAAACTTTTTTATTTCTTTATATAAAAATGCAAATTTTGTTTAAATAATTTTATTTTCATGAAATCTAATTAGAAATGTAGTTTTAAAATTTTTCGGACGATTACTTTTAAAATTATATCAAAAAAACGTTATTTTTTAGAAATAATGCGTTTTTCTTAAAAATCAAACAAAAACTGCTGTAACTTTTTTATTTCTTTATAAAATAATGTAAATTTTGTTTAAATAATTTTATTTTCATGAAATCTAATTAGAAATGTAGTTTTAAAATTTTTCGGTCGATTATTTTTAAAATTATACCAAAAAAACCTTTTTCTTAAAAATCAAACTAAAACTGCTGTAACTTTTTTATTTCTTTATAAAAAAATGTAAATTTTGTTTAAATAATATTATTTTCATGAAATCTAATTAGAAATGTAGTTTTAAAATTTTTCGGACGATTACTTTTAAAATTATATCAAAAAAACGTTATTTTTTAGAAATAATGCGTTTTTCTTAAAAATCAAACAAAAACTGCTGTAACTTTTTTATTTCTTTATAAAAAAATGTAAATTTTGTTTAAATAATTTTATTTTCATGAAATCTAATTAGAAATGTAGTTTTAAAATTTTTCGGTCGATTATTTTTAAAATTATACCAAAAAAACGTTTTTCTTAAAAATCACACAAAAACTGCAGAAACTTTTTTATTTCTTTATAAAAAAATGTAAATTTTGTTTAAATAATTTTATTTTCATGAAATCCAATTAGAAATGTAGTTTTAAAATTTTTCGGACGATTACTTTTAAAATTATATCAAAAAAACGTTATTTTTTAGAAATAATGCGTTTTTCTTAAAAATCAAACAAAAACTGCTGTAACTTTTTTATTTCTTTATAAAAAAATGTAAATTTTATTTAAATAATTTTATTTTCATGAAATCTAATTAGAAATGTAGTTTTAAAATTTTTCGGTCGATTATTTTTAAAATTATACCAAAAAAACGTTTTTCTTAAAAATCAAACTAAAACTGCTGTAACTTTTTTATTTCTTTATAAAAAAATGTAAATTTTGTTTAAATAATATTATTTTCATGAAATCTAATTAGAAATGTAGTTTTAAAATTTTTCGGACGATTACTTTTAAAATTATATCAAAAAAACGTTATTTTTTAGAAATAATGCGTTTTTCTTAAAAATCAAACAAAAACTGCTGTAACTTTTTTATTTCTTTATAAAAAAATGTAAATTTTGTTTAAATAATTTTATTTTCATGAAATCTAATTAGAAATGTAGTTTTAAAATTTTTCGGTCGATTATTTTTAAAATTATACCAAAAAAACGTTTTTCTTAAAAATCACACAAAAACTGCAGAAACTTTTTTATTTCTTTATAAAAAAATGTAAATTTTGTTTAAATAATTTTATTTTCATGAAATCCAATTAGAAATGTAGTTTTAAAATTTTTCGGACGATTACTTTTAAAATTATATCAAAAAAACGTTATTTTTTAGAAATAATGCGTTTTTCTTAAAAATCAAACAAAAACTGCTGTAACTTTTTTATTTCTTTATAAAAAAATGTAAATTTTGTTTAAATAATTTTATTTTCATGAAATCTAATTAGAAATGTAGTTTTAAAATTTTTCGGTCGATTATTTTTAAAATTATACCAAAAAAACGTTTTTCTTAAAAATCAAACTAAAACTGCTGTAACTTTTTTATTTCTTTATAAAAAAATGTAAATTTTGTTTAAATAATATTATTTTCATGAAATCTAATTAGAAATGTAGTTTTAAAATTTTTCGGACGATTACTTTTAAAATTATATCAAAAAAACGTTATTTTTTAGAAATAATGCGTTTTTCTTAAAAATCAAACAAAAACTGCTGTAACTTTTTTATTTCTTTATAAAAAAATGTAAATTTTGTTTAAATAATTTTATTTTCATGAAATCTAATTAGAAATGTAGTTTTAAAATTTTTCGGTCGATTATTTTTAAAATTATACCAAAAAAACGTTTTTCTTAAAAATCAAACTAAAACTGCTGTAACTTTTTTATTTCTTTATAAAAAAATGTAAATTTTGTTTAAATAATATTATTTTCATGAAATCTAATTAGAAATGTAGTTTTAAAATTTTTCGGACGATTACTTTTAAAATTATATCAAAAAAACGTTATTTTTTAGAAATAATGCGTTTTTCTTAAAAATCAAACAAAAACTGCTGTAACTTTTTTATTTCTTTATAAAAAAATGTAAATTTTGTTTAAATAATTTTATTTTCATGAAATCTAATTAGAAATGTAGTTTTAAAATTTTTCGGTCGATTATTTTTAAAATTATACCAAAAAAACATTTTTCTTAAAAATCACACAAAAACTGCAGAAACTTTTTTATTTCTTTATAAAAAAATGTAAATTTTAATTAAATAATTTTATTTTCATGAAATCTAATTAGAAATGTAGTTTTAAAATTTTTCGGACGATTACTTTTAAAATTATATCAAAAAAACGTTATTTTTTAGAAATAATGCGTTTTTCTTAAAAATCAAACAAAAACTGCTGTAACTTTTTTATTTCTTTATAAAAAAATGTAAATTTTGTTTAAATAATTTTATTTTCATGAAATCTAATTAGAAATGTAGTTTTAAAATTTTTCGGTCGATTATTTTTAAAATTATACCAAAAAAACGTTTTTCTTAAAAATCAAACTAAAACTGCTATAACTTTTTTATTTCTTTATAAAAAAATGTAAATTTTGTTTAAATAATTTTATTTTCATGAAATCTAATTAGAAATGTAGTTTTAAAATTTTTCGGACGATTACTTTTAAAATTATATCAAAAAAACGTTATTTTTTAGAAATAATGCGTTTTTCTTAAAAATCAAACAAAAACTGCTGTAACTTTTTTATTTCTTTATAAAAAAATGTAAATTTTGTTTAAATAATTTTATTTTCATGAAATCTAATTAGAAATGTAGTTTCAAAATTTTTCGGTCAATTATTTTTAAAATTATACCAAAAAAACGTTTTTCTTAAAAATCACACAAAAACTGCAGAAACTTTTTTATTTCTTTATAAAAAAATGTAAATTTTGTTTAAATAATATTATTTTCATGAAATCTAATTAGAAATCTAGTTTTAAAATTTTTCGGATGATTACTTTTAAAATTATATCAAAAAAACGTTATTTTTTAGAAATAATGCGTTTTTCTTAAAAATCAAACAAAAACTGCTGTAACTTTTTTATTTCTTTATAAAAAAATGTAAATTTTGTTTAAATAATTTTATTTTCATGAAATCTAATTAGAAATGTAGTTTTAAAATTTTTCGGTCGATTATTTTTAAAATTATACCAAAAAAACGTTTTTCTTAAAAATCAAACTAAAACTGCTGTAACTTTTTTATTTCTTTATAAAAAAATGTAAATTTTGTTTAAATAATATTATTTTCATGAAATCTAATTAGAAATGTAGTTTTAAAATTTTTCGGACGATTACTTTTAAAATTATATCAAAAAAACGTTATTTTTTAGAAATAATGCGTTTTTCTTAAAAATCAAACAAAAACTGCTGTAACTTTTTTATTTCTTTATAAAAAAATGTAAATTTTGTTTAAATAATTTTATTTTCATGAAATCTAATTAGAAATGTAGTTTTAAAATTTTTCGGTCGATTATTTTTAAAATTATACCAAAAAAACGTTTTTCTTAAAAATCACACAAAAACTGCAGAAACTTTTTTATTTCTTTATAAAAAAATGTAAATTTTGTTTAAATAATTTTATTTTCATGAAATCTAATTAGAAATGTAGTTTTAAAATTTTTCGGACGATTACTTTTAAAATTATATCAAAAAAACGTTATTTTTTAGAAATAATGCGTTTTTCTTAAAAATCAAACAAAAACTGCTGTAACTTTTTTATTTCTTTATAAAAAAATGTAAATTTTGTTTAAATAATTTTATTTTCATGAAATCTAATTAGAAATGTAGCTTTAAAATTTTTCGGTCGATTATTTTTAAAATTATACCAAAAAAACGTTTTTCTTAAAAATCACACAAAAACTGCAGAAACTTTTTTAGTTCTTTATAAAAAAATGTAAATTTTGTTTAAATAATATTATTTTCATGAAATCTAATTAGAAATGTAGTTTTAAAATTTTTCGGACGATTACTTTTAAAATTATATCAAAAAAACGTT
Source organism: Stenus bimaculatus (assembly GCA_963971135.1). Classification (NCBI taxonomy): domain Eukaryota; kingdom Metazoa; phylum Arthropoda; class Insecta; order Coleoptera; family Staphylinidae; genus Stenus; species Stenus bimaculatus. The sequence goes on along the minus strand of CAXARA010000478.1, from coordinate 28,772 downwards.
ATTTTTTAGAAATAATGCGTTTTTCTTAAAAATCAAACAAAAACTGCTGTAACTTTTTTATTTCTTTATAAAAAAATGTAAATTTTGTTTAAATAATTTTATTTTCATGAAATCTAATTAGAAATGTAGTTTTAAAATTTTTCGGTCGATTATTTTTAAAATTATACCAAAAAAACGTTTTTCTTAAAAATCAAACTAAAACTGCTGTAACTTTTTTATTTCTTTATAAAAAAATGTAAATTTTGTTTAAATAATATTATTTTCATGAAATCTAATTAGAAATGTAGTTTTAAAATTTTTCGGACGATTACTTTTAAAATTATATCAAAAAAACGTTATTTTTTAGAAATAATGCGTTTTTCTTAAAAATCAAACAAAAACTGCTGTAACTTTTTTATTTCTTTATAAAAAAATGTAAATTTTGTTTAAATAATTTTATTTTCATGAAATCTAATTAGAAATGTAGTTTTAAAATTTTTCGGTTGATTATTTTTAAAATTATACCAAAAAAACGTTTTTCTTAAAAATCACACAAAAACTGCAGAAACTTTTTTATTTCTTTATAAAAAAATGTAAATTTTGTTTAAATAATATTATTTTCATGAAATCTAATTAGAAATGTAGTTTTAAAATTTTTCGGACGATTACTTTTAAAATTATATCAAAAAAACGTTATTTTTTAGAAATAATGCGTTTTTCTTAAAAATCAAACAAAAACTGCTGTAACTTTTTTATTTCTTTATAAAAAAATGTAAATTTTGTTTAAATAATATTATTTTCATGAAATCTAATTAGAAATGTAGTTTTAAAATTTTTCGGACGATTACTTTTAAAATTATATCAAAAAAACGTTATTTTTTAGAAATAATGCGTTTTTCTTAAAAATCAAACAAAAACTGCTGTAACTTTTTTATTTCTTTATAAAAAAATGTAAATTTTGTTTAAATAATTTTATTTTCATGAAATCTAATTAGAAATGTAGTTTTAAAATTTTTCGGTCGATTATTTTTAAAATTATACCAAAAAAACGTTTTTCTTAAAAATCAAACTAAAACTGCTGTAACTTTTTTATTTCTTTATAAAAAAATGTAAATTTTGTTTAAATAATATTATTTTCATGAAATCTAATTAGAAATGTAGTTTTAAAATTTTTCGGACGATTACTTTTAAAATTATATCAAAAAAACGTTATTTTTTAGAAATAATGCGTTTTTCTTAAAAATCAAACAAAAACTGCTGTAACTTTTTTATTTCTTTATAAAAAAATGTAAATTTTGTTTAAATAATTTTATTTTCATGAAATCTAATTAGAAATGTAGTTTTAAAATTTTTCGGTCGATTATTTTTAAAATTATACCATTAAAACGTTTTTCTTAAAAATCAAACTAAAACTGCTGTAACTTTTTTATTTCTTTATAAAAAAATGTAAATTTTGTTTAAATAATATTATTTTCATGAAATCTAATTAGAAATGTAGTTTTAAAATTTTTCGGACGATTACTTTTAAAATTATATCAAAAAAACGTTATTTTTTAGAAATAATGCGTTTTTCTTAAAAATCAAACAAAAACTGCTGTAACTTTTTTATTTCTTTATAAAAAAATGTAAATTTTGTTTAAATAATTTTATTTTCATGAAATCTAATTAGAAATGTAGTTTTAAAATTTTTCGGTCGATTATTTTTAAAATTATACCAAAAAAACGTTTTTCTTAAAAATCAAACTAAAACTGCTGTAACTTTTTATTTCTTTATAAAAAAATGTAAATTTTGTTTAAATAATATTATTTTCATGAAATCTAATTAGAAATGTAGTTTTAAACTTTTTCGGACGATTACTTTTAAAATTATATCAAAAAAACGTTATTTTTTAGAAATAATGCGTTTTTCTTAAAAATCAAACAAAAACTGCTGTAACTTTTTTATTTCTTTATAAAAAAATGTAAATTTTGTTTAAATAATTTTATTTTCATGAAATCTAATTAGAAATGTAGTTTTAAAATTTTTCGGTCGATTATTTTTAAAATTATACCAAAAAAACGTTTTTCTTAAAAATCACACAAAAACTGCAGAAACTTTTTTATTTCTTTATAAAAAAATGTAAATTTTGTTTAAATAATATTATTTTCATGAAATCTAATTAGAAATGTAGTTTTAAAATTTTTCGGACGATTACTTTTAAAATTATATCAAAAAACGTTATTTTTTAGAAATAATGCGTTTTTCTTAAAAATCAAACAAAAACTGCTGTAACTTTTTTTATTTCTTTATAAAAAAATGTAAATTTTGTTTAAATAATTTTATTTTCATGAAATCTAATTAGAAATGTAGTTTTAAAATTTTTCGGTCGATTATTTTTAAAATTATACCAAAAAAAACGTTTTTCTTAAAAATCACACAAAAACTGCAGAAACTTTTTTATTTCTTTATAAAAAAATGTAAATTTTGTTTAAATAATTTTATTTTCATGAAATCTAATTAGAAATGTAGTTTTAAAATTTTTCGGACGATTACTTTTAAAATTATATCAAAAAAAACGTTATTTTTTAGAAATAATGCCTTTTTCTTAAAAATCAAACAAAAACTGCTGTAACTTTTTTATTTCTTTATAAAAAAATGTAAATTTTGTTTAAATAATTTTATTTTCATGAAATCTAATTAGAAATGTAGTTTTAAAATTTTTCGGTACTTTTAAAATTATATCAAAAAAACGTTATTTTTTAGAAATAATGCGTTTTTCTTAAAAATCAAACAAAAACTGCTGTAACTTTTTTATTTCTTTATAAAAAAATGTAAATTTTGTTTAAATAATATTATTTTCATGAAATCTAATTAGAAATGTAGTTTTAAAATTTTTCGGACGATTACTTTTAAAATTATATCAAAAAAACGTTATTTTTTAGAAATAATGCGTTTTTCTTAAAAATCAAACAAAAACTGCTGTAACTTTTTTATTTCTTTATAAAAAAATGTAAATTTTGTTTAAATAATTTTATTTTCATGAAATCTAATTAGAAATGTAGTTTTAAAATTTTTCGGTCGATTATTTTTAAAATTATACCAAAAAAACGTTTTTCTTAAAAATCAAACTAAAACTGCTGTAACTTTTTTATTTCTTTATAAAAAAATGTAAATTTTGTTTAAATAATATTATTTTCATGAAATCTAATTAGAAATGTAGTTTTAAAATTTTTCGGACGATTACTTTTAAAATTATATCAAAAAAACGTTATTTTTTAGAAATAATGCGTTTTTCTTAAAAATCAAACAAAAACTGCTGTAACTTTTTTATTTCTTTATAAAAAAATGTAAATTTTGTTTAAATAATTTTATTTTCATGAAATCTAATTAGAAATGTAGTTTTAAAATTTTTCGGTCGATTATTTTTAAAATTATACCAAAAAAACGTTTTTCTTAAAAATCACACAAAAACAGCAGAAACTTTTTTATTTCTTTATAAAAAAATGTAAATTTTGTTTAAATAATTTTATTTTCATGAAATCTAATTAGAAATGTAGTTTTAAAATTTTTCGGACGATTACTTTTAAAATTATATCAAAAAAACGTTATTTTTTAGAAATAATGCGTTTTTCTTAAAAATCAAACAAAAACTGCTGTAACTTTTTTATTTCTTTATAAAAAAATGTAAATTTTGTTTAAATAATTTTATTTTCATGAAATCTAATTAGAAATGTAGTTTTAAAATTTTTCGGTCGATTATTTTTAAAATTATACCAAAAAAACGTTTTTCTTAAAAATCACACAAAAACTGCAGAAACTTTTTTATTTCTTTATAAAAAAATGTAAATTTTGTTTAAATAATTTTATTTTCATGAAATCTAATTAGAAATGTAGTTTTAAAATTTTTCGGACTATTACTTTTAAAATTATATCAAAAAAACTTTATTTTTTAGAAATAATGCGTTTTTCTTAAAAATCAAACAAAAACTGCTGTAACTTTTTTATTTCTTTATAAAAAAATGTAAATTTTGTTTAAATAATTTTATTTTCATGAAATCTAATTAGAAATGTAGTTTTAAAATTTTTCGGTCGATTATTTTTAAAATTATACCAAAAAAACCTTTTTCTTAAAAATCACACAAAAACTGCAGAAACTTTTTTATTTCTTTATAAAAAAATGTAAATTTTGTTTAAATAATTTTATTTTCATGAAATCTAATTAGAAATGTAGTTTTAAAATTTTTCGGACGATTACTTTTAAAATTATATCAAAAAAACGTTATTTTTTAGAAATAATGCGTTTTTCTTAAAAATCAAACAAAAACTGCTGTAACTTTTTTATTTCTTTATAAAAAAATGTAAATTTTGTTTAAATAATTTTATTTTCATGAAATCTAATTAGAAATGTAGTTTTAAAATTTTTCGGTCGATTATTTTTAAAATTATACCAAAAAAACGTTTTTCTTAAAAATCACACAAAAACTGCAGAAACTTTTTTATTTCTTTATAAAAAAATGTAAATTTTGTTTAAATAATTTTATTTTCATGAAATCTAATTAGAAATGTAGTTTTAAAATTTTTCGGACGATTACTTTTAAAATTATATCAAAAAAACTTTATTTTTTAGAAATAATGCGTTTTTCTTAAAAATCAAACAAAAACTGCTGTAACTTTTTTATTTCTTTATAAAAAAATGTAAATTTTGTTTAAATAATTTTATTTTCATGAAATGTAGTTTTAAAATTTTTCGGTCGATTATTTTTAAAATTATACCAAAAAAACGTTTTTCTTAAAAATCAAACTAAAACTGCTGTAACTTTTTTATTTCTTTATAAAAAAATGTAAATTTTGTTTAAATAATATTATTTTCATGAAATCTAATTAGAAATGTAGTTTTAAAATTTTTCGGACGATTACTTTTAAAATTATATCAAAAAAACGTTATTTTTTAGAAATAATGCGTTTTTCTTAAAAATCAAACAAAAACTGCTGTAACTTTTTTATTTCTTTATAAAAAAATGTAAATTTTGTTTAAATAATTTTATTTTCATGAAATCTAATTAGAAATGTAGTTTTAAAATTTTTCGGTCGATTATTTTTAAAATTATACCAAAAAAACGTTTTTCTTAAAAATCACACAAAAACTGCAGAAACTTTTTTATTTCTTTATAAAAAAATGTAAATTTTGTTTAAATAATTTTATTTTCATGAAATCTAATTAGAAATGTAGTTTTAAAATTTTTCGGACGATTACTTTTAAAATTATATCAAAAAAACGTTATTTTTTAGAAATAATGCGTTTTTCTTAAAAATCAAACAAAAACTGCTGTAACTTTTTTATTTCTTTATAAAAAAATGTAAATTTTGTTTAAATAATTTTATTTTCATGAAATCTAATTAGAAATGTAGTTTTAAAATTTTTCGGTCGATTATTTTTAAAATTATACCAAAAAAACGTTTTTCTTAAAAATCACACAAAAACTGCAGAAACTTTTTTATTTCTTTATAAAAAAATGTAAATTTTGTTTAAATAATTTTATTTTCATGAAATCTAATTAGAAATGTAGTTTTAAAATTTTTCGGACGATTACTTTTAAAATTATATCAAAAAAACGTTATTTTTTAGAAATAATGCTTTTTTCTTAAAAATCAAACAAAAACTGCTGCAACTTTTTTATTTCTTTATAAAAAAATGTAAATTTTGTTTAAATAATTTTATTTTCATGAAATCTAATTAGAAATGTAGATTTAAAATTTTTCGGTCGATTATTTTTAAAATTATACCAAAAAAACGTTTTTCTTAAAAATCAAACTAAAACTGCTGTAACTTTTTTATTTCTTTATAAAAAATGTAAATTTTGTTTAAATAATATTATTTTCATGAAATCTAATTAGAAATGTAGTTTTAAAATTTTTCGGACGATTACTTTTAAAATTATATCAAAAAAACGTTATTTTTTAGAAATAATGCGTTTTTCTTAAAAATCAAACAAAAACTGCTGTAACTTTTTTATTTCTTTATAAAAAAATGTAAATTTTGTTTAAATAATTTTATTTTCATGAAATCTAATTAGAAATGTAGTTTTTAAATTTTTCGGTCGATTATTTTTAAAATTATACCAAAAAAACGTTTTTCTTAAAATCAAACTAAAACTGCTGTAACTTTTTTATTTCTTTATAAAAAAATGTAAATTTTGTTTAAATAATATTATTTTCATGAAATCTAATTAGAAATGTAGTTTTAAAATTTTTCGGACGATTACTTTTAAAATTATATCAAAAAAACGTTATTTTTTAGAAATAATGCGTTTTTCTTAAAAATCAAACAAAAACTGCTGTAACTTTTTTATTTCTTTATAAAAAAATGTAAATTTTGTTTAAATAATTTTATTTTCATGAAATCTAATTAGAAATGTAGTTTTAAAATTTTTCGGTCGATTATTTTTAAAATTATACCAAAAAAACGTTTTTCTTAAAAATCAAACTAAAACTGCTGTAACTTTTTTATTTCTTTATAAAAAAATGTAAATTTTGTTTAAATAATATTATTCTCATGAAATCTAATTAGAAATGTAGTTTTAAAATTTTTCGGACGATTACTTTTAAAATTATATCAAAAAAACGTTATTTTTTAGAAATAATGCGTTTTTCTTAAAAATCAAACAAAAACTGCTGTAACTTTTTTATTTCTTTATAAAAAAATGTAAATTTTGTTTAAATAATTTTATTTTCATGAAATCTAATTAGAAATGTAGTTTTAAAATTTTTCGGTCGATTATTTTTAAAATTATACCAAAAAAACGTTTTTCTTAAAAATCAAACTAAAACTGCTGTAACTTTTTTATTTCTTTATAAAAAAATGTAAATTTTGTTTAAATAATATTATTTTCATGAAATCTAATTAGAAATGTAGTTTTAAAATTTTTCGGACGATTACTTTTAAAATTATATCAAAAAAACGTTATTTTTTAGAAATAATGCGTTTTTCTTAAAAATCAAACAAAAACTGCTGTAACTTTTTTATTTCTTTATAAAAAAATGTAAATTTTGTTTAAATAATTTTATTTTCATGAAATCTAATTAGAAATGTAGTTTTAAAATTTTTCGGTCGATTATTTTTAAAATTATACCAAAAAAACGTTTTTCTTAAAAATCAAACTAAAACTGCTGTAACTTTTTTATTTCTTTATAAAAAAATGTAAATTTTGTTTAAATAATATTATTTTCATGAAATCTAATTAGAAATGTAGTTTTAAAATTTTTCGGACGATTACTTTTAAAATTATATCAAAAAAACGTTATTTTTTAGAAATAATGCGTTTTTCTTAAAAATCAAACAAAAACTGCTGCAACTTTTTTATTTCTTTATAAAAAAATGTAAATTTTGTTTAAATAATTTTATTTTCATGAAATCTAATTAGAAATGTAGTTTTAAAATTTTTCGGTCGATTATTTTTAAAATTATACCAAAAAAACGTTTTTCTTAAAAATCAAACTAAAACTGCTGTAACTTTTTTATTTCTTTATAAAAAAATGTAAATTTTGTTTAAATAATATTATTTTCATGAAATCTAATTAGAAATGTAGTTTTAAAATTTTTCGGACGATTACTTTTAAATTATATCAAAAAAACGTTATTTTTAGAAATAATGCGTTTTTCTTAAAAATCAAACAAAAACTGCTGTAACTTTTTTATTTCTTTATAAAAAAATGTAAATTTTGTTTAAATAATTTTATTTTCATGAAATCTAATTAGAAATGTAGTTTTAAAATTTTTCGGTCAATTATTTTTAAAATTATACCAAAAAAACGTTTTTCTTAAAAATCAAACTAAAACTGCTGTAACTTTTTTATTTCTTTATAAAAAAATGTAAATTTTATTTAAATAATATTATTTTCATGAAATCTAACTAGAAATGTAGTTTTAAAATTTTTCGGACGATTACTTTTAAAATTATATCAAAAAAACGTTATTTTTTAGAAATAATGCGTTTTTCTTAAAAATCAAACAAAAACTGCTGTAACTTTTTTATTTCTTTATAAAAAAATGTAAATTTTGTTTAAATAATTTTATTTTCATGAAATCTAATTAGAAATGTAGTTTTAAAATTTTTCGGTCGATTATTTTTAAAATTATACCAAAAAAACGTTTTTCTTAAAAATCAAACTAAAACTGCTGTAACTTTTTTATTTCTTTATAAAAAAATGTAAATTTTGTTTAAATAATATTATTCTCATGAAATCTAATTAGAAATGTAGTTTTAAAATTTTTCGGACGATTACTTTTAAAATTATATCAAAAAAACGTTATTTTTTAGAAATAATGCGTTTTTCTTAAAAATCAAACAAAAACTGCTGTAACTTTTTTATTTCTTTATAAAAAAATGTAAATTTTGTTTAAATAATTTTATTTTCATGAAATCTAATTAGAAATGTAGTTTTAAAATTTTTCGGTCGATTATTTTTAAAATTATACCAAAAAAACGTTTTTCTTAAAAATCAAACTAAAACTGCTGTAACTTTTTTATTTCTTTATAAAAAAATGTAAATTTTGTTTAAATAATATTATTTTCATGAAATCTAATTAGAAATGTAGTTTTAAAATTTTTCGGACGATTACTTTTAAAATTATATTAAAAAAACGTTATTTTTTAGAAATAATGCGTTTTTCTTAAAAATCAAACAAAAACTGCTGTAACTTTTTTATTTCTTTATAAAAAAATGTAAATTTTGTTTAAATAATTTTATTTTCATGAAATCTAATTAGAAATGTAGTTTTAAAATTTTTCGGTCGATTATTTTTAAAATTATACCAAAAAAACGTTTTTCTTAAAAATCAAACTAAAACTGCTGTAACTTTTTTATTTCTTTATAAAAAAATGTAAATTTTGTTTAAATAATATTATTTTCATGAAATCTAATTAGAAATGTAGTTTTAAAATTTTTCGGACGATTACTTTTAAAATTATATCAAAAAAACGTTATTTTTTAGAAATAATGCGTTTTTCTTAAAAATCAAACAAAAACTGCTGTAACTTTTTTATTTCTTTATAAAAAAATGTAAATTTTGTTTAAATAGATTTATTTTCATGAAATCTAATTAGAAATGTAGTTTTAAAATTTTTCGGTCGATTATTTTTAAAATTATACCAAAAAAACGTTTTTCTTAAAAATCAAACTAAAACTGCTGTAACTTTTTTATTTCTTTATAAAAAAATGTAAATTTTGTTTAAATAATATTATTTTCATGAAATCTAATTAGAAATGTAGTTTTAAAATTTTTCGGACGATTACTTTTAAAATTATATCAAAAAAACGTTATTTTTTAGAAATAATGCGTTTTTCTTAAAAATCAAACAAAAACTGCTGTAACTTTTTTATTTCTTTATAAAAAAATGTAAATTTTGTTTAAATAATTTTATTTTCATGAAATCTAATTAGAAATGTAGTTTTAAAATTTTTCGGTCGATTATTTTTAAAATTATACCAAAAAAACGTTTTTCTTAAAAATCAAACAAAACTGCTGTAACTTTTTTATTTCTTTATAAAAAAATGTAAATTTTGTTTAAATAATATTATTTTCATGAAATCTAATTAGAAATGTAGTTTTAAAATTTTTCGGACGATTACTTTTAAAATTATATCAAAAAAACGTTATTTTTTAGAAATAATGCGTTTTTCTTAAAAATCAAACAAAAACTGCTGTAACTTTTTTATTTCTTTATAAAAAAATGTAAATTTTGTTTAAATAATTTTATTTTCATGAAATCTAATTAGAAATGTAGTTTTAAAATTTTTCGGTCGATTATTTTTAAAATTATACCAAAAAAACGTTTTTCTTAAAATTCAAACTAAAACTGCTGTAACTTTTTTATTTCTTTATAAAAAAATGTAAATTTTGTTTAAATAATATTATTTTCATGAAATCTAATTAGAAATGTAGTTTTAAAATTTTTCGGACGATTACTTTTAAAATTATATCAAAAAAACGTTATTTTTTAGAAATAATGCGTTTTTCTTAAAAATCAAACAAAAACTGCTGTAACTTTTTTATTTCTTTATAAAAAAATGTAAATTTTGTTTAAATAATTTTATTTTCATGAAATCTAATTAGAAATGTAGTTTTAAAATTTTTCGGTCGATTATTTTTAAAATTATACCAAAAAAACGTTTTTCTTAAAAATCAAACTAAAACTGCTGTAACTTTTTTATTTCTTTATAAAAAAATGTAAATTTTGTTTAAATAATATTATTCTCATGAAATCTAATTACAAATGTAGTTTTAAAATTTTTCGGACGATTACTTTTAAAATTATATCAAAAAAACGTTATTTTTTAGAAATAATGCGTTTTTCTTAAAAATCAAACAAAAACTGCTGTAACTTTTTTATTTCTTTATAAAAAAATGTAAATTTTGTTTAAATAATTTTATTTTCATGAAATCTAATTAGAAATGTAGTTTTAAAATTTTTCGGTCGATTATTTTTAAAATTATACCAAAAAAACGTTTTTCTTAAAAATCAAACTAAAACTGCTGTAACTTTTTTATTTCTTTATAAAAAAATGTAAATTTTGTTTAAATAATATTATTTTCATGAAATCTAATTAGAAATGTAGTTTTAAAATTTTTCGGACGATTACTTTTAAAATTATATCAAAAAAACGTTATTTTTTAGAAATAATGCGTTTTTCTTAAAAATCAAACAAAAACTGCTGTAACTTTTTTATTTCTTTATAAAAAAATGTAAATTTTGTTTAAATAATTTTATTTTCATGAAATCTAATTAGAAATGTAGTTTTAAAATTTTTCGGTCGATTATTTTTAAAATTATACCAAAAAAACGTTTTTCTTAAAAATCAAACTAAAACTGCTGTAACTTTTTTATTTCTTTATAAAAAAATGTAAATTTTGTTTAAATAATATTATTTTCATGAAATCTAATTAGAAATGTAGTTTTAAAATTTTTCGGACGATTACTTTTAAAATTATATCAAAAAAACGTTATTTTTTAGAAATAATGCGTTTTTCTTAAAAATCAAACAAAAACTGCTGCAACTTTTTTATTTCTTTATAAAAAAATGTAAATTTTGTTTAAATAATTTTATTTTCATGAAATCTAATTAGAAATGTAGTTTTAAAATTTTTCGGTCGATTATTTTTAAAATTATACCAAAAAAACGTTTTTCTTAAAAATCAAACTAAAACTGCTGTAACTTTTTTATTTCTTTATAAAAAAATGTAAATTTTGTTTAAATAATATTATTTTCATGAAATCTAATTAGAAATGTAGTTTTAAAATTTTTCGGACGATTACTTTTAAAATTATATCAAAAAAACGTTATTTTTTAGAAATAATGCGTTTTTCTTAAAAATCAAACAAAAACTGCTGTAACTTTTTTATTTCTTTATAAAAAAATGTAAATTTTGTTTAAATAATTTTATTTTCATGAAATCTAATTAGAAATGTAGTTTTAAAATTTTTCGGTCGATTATTTTTAAAATTATACCAAAAAAACGTTTTTCTTAAAAATCAAACTAAAACTGCTGTAACTTTTTTATTTCTTTATAAAAAAATGTAAATTTTGTTTAAATAATATTATTTTCATGAAATCTAATTAGAAATGTAGTTTTAAAATTTTTCGGACGATTACTTTTAAAATTATATCAAAAAAACGTTATTTTTTAGAAATAATGCGTTTTTCTTAAAAATCAAACAAAAACTGCTGTAACTTTTTTATTTCTTTATAAAAAAATGTAAATTTTGTTTAAATAATTTTATTTTCATGAAATCTAATTAGAAATGTAGTTTTAAAATTTTTCGGTCGATTATTTTTAAAATTATACCAAAAAAACGTTTTTCTTAAAAATCAAACAAAACTGCTGTAACTTTTTTATTTCTTTATAAAAAAATGTAAATTTTGTTTAAATAATATTATTTTCATGAAATCTAATTAGAAATGTAGTTTTAAAATTTTTCGGACGATTACTTTTAAAATTATATCAAAAAAACGTTATTTTTTAGAAATAATGCGTTTTTCTTAAAAATCAAACAAAAACTGCTGTAACTTTTTTATTTCTTTATAAAAAAATGTAAATTTTGTTTAAATAATTTTATTTTCATGAAATCTAATTAGAAATGTAGTTTTAAAATTTTTCGGTCGATTATTTTTAAAATTATACCAAAAAAACGTTTTTCTTAAAAATCAAACTAAAACTGCTGTAACTTTTTTATTTCTTTATAAAAAAATGTAAATTTTGTTTAAATAATATTATTTTCATGAAATCTAATTAGAAATGTAGTTTTAAAATTTTTCGGACGATTACTTTTAAAATTATATCAAAAAAACGTTATTTTTTAGAAATAATGCGTTTTTCTTAAAAATCAAACAAAAACTGCTGTAACTTTTTTATTTCTTTATAAAAAAATGTAAATTTTGTTTAAATAATTTTATTTTCATGAAATCTAATTAGAAATGTAGTTTTAAAATTTTTCGGTCGATTATTTTTAAAATTATACCAAAAAAACGTTTTTCTTAAAAATCAAACTAAAACTGCTGTAACTTTTTTATTTCTTTATAAAAAAATGTAAATTTTGTTTAAATAATATTATTTTCATGAAATCTAATTAGAAATGTATTTTTAAATTTTTCGGACGATTACTTTTAAAATTATATCAAAAAAACGTTATTTTTTAGAAATAATGCGTTTTTCTTAAAAACCAAACAAAAACTGCTGTAACTTTTTTATTTCTTTATAAAAAAATGTAAATTTTGTTTAAATAATTTTATTTTCATGAAATCTAATTAGAAATGTAGTTTTAAAATTTTTCGGTCGATTATTTTTAAAATTATACCAAAAAAACGTTTTTCTTAAAAATCAAACTAAAAAACTAAAACTGCTGTAACTTTTTTATTTCTTTATAAAAAAATGTAAATTTTGTTTAAATAATATTATTTTCATGAAATCTAATTAGAAATGTAGTTTTAAAATTTTTCGGTCGATTATTTTTAAAATTATACCAAAAAAACGTTTTTCTTAAAAATCAAACTAAAACTGCTGTAACTTTTTTATTTCTTTATAAAAAAATGTAAATTTTGTTTAAATAATATTATTTTCATGAAATCTAATTAGAAATGTAGTTTTAAAATTTTTCGGACGATTACTTTTAAAATTATATCAAAAAAACGTTATTTTTTAGAAATAATGCGTTTTTCTTAAAAATCAAACAAAAACTGCTGTAACTTTTTTATTTCTTTATAAAAAAATGTAAATTTTGTTTAAATAATTTTATTTTCATGAAATCTAATTAGAAATGTAGTTTTAAAATTTTTCGGTCGATTATTTTTAAAATTATACCAAAAAAACGTTTTTCTTAAAAATCAAACTAAAACTGCTGTAACTTTTTTATTTCTTTATAAAAAAATGTAAATTTTGTTTAAATAATATTATTTTCATGAAATCTAATTAGAAATGTAGTTTTAAAATTTTTCGGACGATTACTTTTAAAATTATATCAAAAAAACGTTATTTTTTAGAAATAATGCGTTTTTCTTAAAAATCAAACAAAAACTGCTGTAACTTTTTTATTTCTTTATAAAAAAATGTAAATTTTGTTTAAATAATTTTATTTTCATGAAATCTAATTAGAAATGTAGTTTTAAAATTTTTCGTCGATTATTTTTAAAATTATACCAAAAAAAACGTTTTCTTAAAAATCAAACTAAAACTGCTGTAACTTTTTTATTTCTTTATAAAAAATGTAAATTTTGTTTAAATAATATTATTTTCATGAAATCTAATTAGAAATGTAGTTTTAAAATTTTTCGGACGATTACTTTTAAAATTATATCAAAAAAACGTTATTTTTAGAAATAATGCGTTTTTCTTAAAAATCAAACAAAAACTGCTGTAACTTTTTTATTTCTTTATAAAAAAATGTAAATTTTGTTTAAATAATTTTATTTTCATGAAATCTAATTAGAAATGTAGTTTTAAAATTTTTCGGTCGATTATTTTTAAAATTATACCAAAAAAACGTTTTTCTTAAAATCAAACTAAAACTGCTGTAACTTTTTTATTTCTTTATAAAAAAATGTAAATTTTGTTTAAATAATATTATTTTCATGAAATCTAATTAGAAATGTAGTTTTAAAATTTTTCGGACGATTACTTTTAAAATTATATCAAAAAAACGTTATTTTTTAGAAATAATGCGTTTTTCTTAAAAATCAAACAAAAACTGCTGTAACTTTTTTATTTCTTTATAAAAAAATGTAAATTTTGTTTAAATAATTTTATTTTCATGAAATCTAATTAGAAATGTAGTTTTAAAATTTTTCGGTCGATTATTTTTAAAATTATACCAAAAAAACGTTTTTCTTAAAAATCAAACTAAAACTGCTGTAACTTTTTATTTCTTTATAAAAAAATGTAAATTTTGTTTAAATAATATTATTTTCATGAAATCTAATTAGAAATGTAGTTTTAAAATTTTTCGGACGATTACTTTTAAAATTATATCAAAAAAACGTTATTTTTTAGAAATAATGCGTTTTTCTTAAAAATCAAACAAAAACTGCTGTAACTTTTTATTTCTTTATAAAAAAATGTAAATTTTGTTTAAATAATTTTATTTTCATGAAATCTAATTAGAAATGTAGTTTTAAAATTTTTCGGTCGATTATTTTTAAAATTATACCAAAAAAACGTTTTTCTTAAAAATCAAACTAAAACTGCTGTAACTTTTTTATTTCTTTATAAAAAAATGTAAATTTTGTTTAAATAATATTATTTTCATGAAATCTAATTAGAAATGTAGTTTTAAAATTTTTCGGACGATTACTTTTAAAATTATATCAAAAAAACGTTATTTTTTAGAAATAATGCGTTTTTCTTAAAAATCAAACAAAAACTGCTGTAACTTTTTTATTTCTTTATAAAAAAATGTAAATTTTGTTTAAATAATTTTATTTTCATGAAATCTAATTAGAAATGTAGTTTTAAAATTTTTCGGTCGATTATTTTTAAAATTATACCAAAAAAACGTTTTTCTTAAAAATCACACAAAAACTGCAGAAACTTTTTTATTTCTTTATAAAAAAATGTAAATTTTGTTTAAATAATTTTATTTTCATGAAATCTAATTAGAAATGTAGTTTTAAAATTTTTCGGACGATTACTTTTAAAATTATATCAAAAAAACGTTATTTTTTAGAAATAATGCGTTTTTCTTAAAAATCAAACAAAAACTGCTGTAACTTTTTTATTTCTTTATAAAAAAATGTAAATTTTGTTTAAATAATTTTATTTTCATGAAATCTAATTAGAAATGTAGTTTTAAAATTTTTCGGTCGATTATTTTTAAAATTATACCAAAAAAACGTTTTTCTTAAAAATCACACAAAAACTGCAGAAACTTTTTTATTTCTTTATAAAAAAATGTAAATTTTGTTTAAATAATTTTATTTTCATGAAATCTAATTAGAAATGTAGTTTTAAAATTTTTCGGACGATTACTTTTAAAATTATATCAAAAAAACTTTATTTTTTAGAAATAATGCGTTTTTCTTAAAAATCAAACAAAAACTGCTGTAACTTTTTTATTTCTTTATAAAAAAATGTAAATTTTGTTTAAATAATTTTATTTTCATGAAATCTAATTAGAAATGTAGTTTTAAAATTTTTCGGTCGATTATTTTTAAAATTATACCAAAAAAACGTTTTTCTTAAAAATCACACAAAAACTGCAGAAACTTTTTTATTTCTTTATAAAAAAATGTAAATTTTGTTTAAATAATTTTATTTTCATGAAATCTAATTAGAAATGTAGTTTTAAAATTTTCGGACGATTACTTTTAAAATTATATCAAAAAAACGTTATTTTTTAGAAATAATGCGTTTTTCTTAAAAATCAAACAAAAACTGCTGTAACTTTTTTATTTCTTTATAAAAAAATGTAAATTTTGTTTAAATAATTTTATTTTCATGAAATCTAATTAGAAATGTAGTTTTAAAATTTTTCGGTCGATTATTTTTAAAATTATACCAAAAAAACGTTTTTCTTAAAAATCAAACTAAAACTGCTGTAACTTTTTTATTTCTTTATAAAAAAATGTAAATTTTGTTTAAATAATATTATTTTCATGAAATCTAATTAGAAATGTAGTTTTAAAA
This sequence comes from Stenus bimaculatus, assembly GCA_963971135.1. Lineage (NCBI taxonomy): Eukaryota > Metazoa > Arthropoda > Insecta > Coleoptera > Staphylinidae > Stenus > Stenus bimaculatus. The sequence goes on along the minus strand of CAXARA010000478.1, from coordinate 12,639 downwards.
TTTTTCGGACGATTACTTTTAAAATTATATCAAAAAAACTTTATTTTTTAGAAATAATGCGTTTTTCTTAAAAATCAAACAAAAACTGCTGTAACTTTTTTATTTCTTTATAAAAAAATGTAAATTTTGTTTAAATAATTTTATTTTCATGAAAAATTAAATTAGAAATGTAGTTTTAAAATTTTTCGGTCGATTATTTTTAAAATTATACCAAAAAAACGTTTTTCTTAAAAATCAAACTAAAACTGCTGTAACTTTTTTATTTCTTTATAAAAAAATGTAAATTTTGTTTAAATAATATTATTTTCATGAAATCTAATTAGAAATGTAGTTTTAAAATTTTTCGGTCGATTATTTTTAAAATTATACCAAAAAAACGTTTTTCTTAAAAATCAAACAAAAACTGCTGTAACTTTTTTATTTCTTTATAAAAAAATGTAAATTTTGTTTAAATAATTTTATTTTCATGAAATCTAATTAAAAATGTAGTTTTAAAATTTTTCGGTCGATTATTTTTAAAATTATACCAAAAAAACGTTTTTCTTAAAAATCAAACTAAAACTGCTGTAACTTTTTTATTTCTTTATAAAAAAATGTAAATTTTGTTTAAATAATATTATTTTCATGAAATCTAATTAGAAATGTAGTTTTAAAATTTTTCGGACGATTACTTTTAAAATTATATCAAAAAAACGTTATTTTTTAGAAATAATGCGTTTTTCTTAAAAATCAAACAAAAACTGCTGTAACTTTTTTATTTCTTTATAAAAAAATGTAAATTTTGTTTAAATAATTTTATTTTCATGAAATCTAATTAGAAATGTAGTTTTAAAATTTTTCGGTCGATTATTTTTAAAATTATACCAAAAAAACGTTTTTCTTAAAAATCAAACTAAAACTGCTGTAACTTTTTTATTTCTTTATAAAAAAATGTAAATTTTGTTTAAATAATATTATTTTCATGAAATCTAATTAGAAATGTAGTTTTAAAATTTTTCGGACGATTACTTTTAAAATTATATCAAAAAAACGTTATTTTTTAGAAATAATGCGTTTTTCTTAAAAATCAAACAAAAACTGCTGTAACTTTTTTATTTCTTTATAAAAAAATGTAAATTTTGTTTAAATAATTTTATTTTCATGAAATCTAATTAGAAATGTAGTTTTAAAATTTTTCGGTCGATTATTTTTAAAATTATACCAAAAAAACGTTTTTCTTAAAAATCACACAAAAACTGCAGAAACTTTTTTATTTCTTTATAAAAAAATGTAAATTTTGTTTAAATAATTTTATTTTCATGAAATCTAATTAGAAATGTAGTTTTAAAATTTTTCGGACGATTACTTTTAAAATTATATCAAAAAAACTTTATTTTTTAGAAATAATGCGTTTTTCTTAAAAATCAAACAAAAACTGCTGTAACTTTTTTATTTCTTTATAAAAAAATGTAAATTTTGTTTAAATAATTTTATTTTCATGAAATCTAATTAGAAATGTAGTTTTAAAATTTTTCGGTCGATTATTTTTAAAATTATACCAAAAAAACGTTTTTCTTAAAAATCAAACTAAAATTGCTGTAACTTTTTTATTTCTTTATAAAAAAATGTAAATTTTGTTTAAATAATATTATTTTCATGAAATCTAATTAGAAATGTAGTTTTAAAATTTTTCGGACGATTACTTTTAAAATTATATCAAAAAAACGTTATTTTTTAGAAATAATGCGTTTTTCTTAAAAATCAAACAAAAACTGCTGTAACTTTTTTATTTCTTTATAAAAAAATGTAAATTTTGTTTAAATAATTTTATTTTCATGAAATCTAATTAGAAATGTAGTTTTAAAATTTTTCGGTCGATTATTTTTAAAATTATACCAAAAAAACGTTTTTCTTAAAAATCAAACTAAAACTGCTGTAACTTTTTTATTTCTTTATAAAAAAATGTAAATTTTGTTTAAATAATATTATTTTCATGAAATCTAATTAGAAATGTAGTTTTAAAATTTTTCGGACGATTACTTTTAAAATTATATCAAAAAAACGTTATTTTTTAGAAATAATGCGTTTTTCTTAAAATCAAACAAAAACTGCTGTAACTTTTTTATTTCTTTATAAAAAAATGTAAATTTTGTTTAAATAATTTTATTTTCATGAAATCTAATTAGAAATGTAGTTTTAAAATTTTTCGGTCGATTATTTTTAAAATTATACCAAAAAAACGTTTTTCTTAAAAATCACACAAAAACTGCAGAAACTTTTTTATTTCTTTATAAAAAAATGTAAATTTTGTTTAAATAATTTTATTTTCATGAAATCTAATTAGAAATGTAGTTTTAAAATTTTTCGGACGATTACTTTTAAAATTATATCAAAAAAACGTTATTTTTTAGAAATAATGCGTTTTTCTTAAAAATCAAACAAAAACTGCTGTAACTTTTTTATTTCTTTATAAAAAAATGTAAATTTTGTTTAAATAATTTTATTTCATGAAATCTAATTAGAAATGTAGTTTTAAAATTTTTCGGTCGATTATTTTTAAAATTATACCAAAAAAACGTTTTTCTTAAAAATCACACAAAAACTGCAGAAACTTTTTTATTTCTTTATAAAAAAATGTAAATTTTGTTTAAATACTTTTATTTTCATGAAATCTAATTAGAAATGTAGTTTTAAAATTTTTCGGACGATTACTTTTAAAATTATATCAAAAAAACGTTATTTTTTAGAAATAATGCGTTTTTCTTAAAAATCAAACAAAAACTGCTGTAACTTTTTTATTTCTTTATAAAAAAATGTAAATTTTGTTTAAATAATTTTATTTTCATGAAATCTAATTAGAAATGTAGTTTTAAAATTTTTCGGTCGATTATTTTAAAATTATACCAAAAAAACGTTTTTCTTAAAAATCAAACTAAAACTGCTGTAACTTTTTTATTTCTTTATAAAAAAATGTAAATTTTGTTTAAATAATATTATTTTCATGAAATCTAATTAGAAATGTAGTTTTAAAATTTTTCGGACGATTACTTTTAAAATTATATCAAAAAAACTTTATTTTTTAGAAATAATGCGTTTTTCTTAAAAATCAAACAAAAACTGCTGTAACTTTTTTATTTCTTTATAAAAAAATGTAAATTTTGTTTAAATAATTTTATTTTCATGAAATCTAATTAGAAATGTAGTTTTAAAATTTTTCGGACGATTACTTTTAAAATTATATCAAAAAAACGTTATTTTTTAGAAATAATGCGTTTTTCTTAAAAATCAAACAAAAACTGCTGTAACTTTTTTATTTCTTTATAAAAAAATGTAAATTTTGTTTAAATAATTTTATTTTCATGAAATCTAATTAGAAATGTAGTTTTAAAATTTTTCGGTCGATTATTTTTAAAATTATACCAAAAAAACGTTTTTATTAAAAATCACACAAAAACTGCAGAAACTTTTTTATTTCTTTATAAAAAAATGTAAATTTTGTTTAAATAATTTCATTTTCATGAAATCTAATTAGAAATGTAGTTTTAAAATTTTTCGGACGATTACTTTTAAAATTATATCAAAAAAACTTTATTTTTTAGAAATAATGCATTTTTCTTAAAAATCAAACAAAAACTGCTGTAACTTTTTTATTTCTTTATAAAAAAATGTAAATTTTGTTTAAATAATTTTATTTTCATGAAATCTAATTAGAAATGTAGTTTTAAAATTTTTCGGTCGATTATTTTTAAAATTATACCAAAAAAACGTTTTTCTTAAAAATCAAACTAAAACTGCTGTAACTTTTTTATTTCTTTATAAAAAAATGTAAATTTTGTTTAAATAATATTATTTTCATGAAATCTAATTAGAAATGTAGTTTTAAAATTTTTCGGACGATTACTTTTAAAATTATATCAAAAAAACGTTATTTTTTAGAAATAATGCGTTTTTCTTAAAAATCAAACAAAAACTGCTGTAACTTTTTTATTTCTTTATAAAAAAATGTAAATTTTGTTTAAATAATTTTATTTTCATGAAATCTAATTAGAAATGTAGTTTTAAAATTTTTCGGTCGATTATTTTTAAAATTATACCAAAAAAACGTTTTTCTTAAAAATCAAACTAAAACTGCTGTAACTTTTTTATTTCTTTATAAAAAAATGTAAATTTTGTTTAAATAATATTATTTTCATGAAATCTAATTAGAAATGTAGTTTTAAAATTTTTCGGACGATCACTTTTAAAATTATATCAAAAAAACGTTATTTTTTAGAAATAATGCGTTTTTCTTAAAAATCAAACAAAAACTGCTGTAACTTTTTTATTTCTTTATAAAAAAATGTAAATTTTGTTTAAATAATTTTATTTTCATGAAATCTAATTAGAAATGTAGTTTTAAAATTTTTCGGTCGATTATTTTTAAAATTATACCAAAAAAACGTTTTTCTTAAAAATCACACAAAAACTGCAGAAACTTTTTTATTTCTTTATAAAAAAATGTAAATTTTGTTTAAATAATTTTATTTTCATGAAATCTAATTAGAAATGTAGTTTTAAAATTTTTCGGACGATTACTTTTAAAATTATATCAAAAAAACGTTATTTTTTAGAAATAATGCGTTTTTCTTAAAAATCAAACAAAAACTGCTGTAACTTTTTTATTTCTTTATAAAAAAATGTAAATTTTGTTTAAATAATTTTATTTTCATGAAATCTAATTAGAAATGTAGTTTTAAAATTTTTCGGTCGATTATTTTTAAAATTATACCAAAAAAACGTTTTTCTTAAAAATCACACAAAAACTGCAGAAACTTTTTTATTTCTTTATAAAAAAATGTAAATTTTGTTTAAATAATTTTATTTTCATGAAATCTAATTAGAAATGTAGTTTTAAAATTTTTCGGTCGATTATTTTTAAAATTATACCAAAAAAACGTTTTTCTTAAAAATCACACATAAACTGCAGAAACTTTTTTATTTCTTTATAAAAAAATGTAAATTTTGTTTAAATAATTTTATTTTTATGAAATCTAATTAGAAATGTAGTTTTAAAATTTTTCGGACGATTACTTTTAAAATTATATCAAAAAAACTTTATTTTTTAGAAATAATGCGTTTTTCTTAAAAATCAAACAAAAACTGCTGTAACTTTTTTATTTCTTTATAAAAAAATGTAAATTTTGTTTAAATAATATTATTTTCATGAAATCTAATTAGAAATGTAGTTTTAAAATTTTTCGGACGATTACTTTTAAAATTATATCAAAAAAACGTTATTTTTTAGAAATAATGCGTTTTTCTTAAAAATCAAACAAAAACTGCTGTAACTTTTTTATTTCTTTATAAAAAAATGTAAATTTTGTTTAAATAATTTTATTTTCATGAAATCTAATTAGAAATGTAGTTTTAAAATTTTTCGGTCGATTATTTTTAAAATTATACCAAAAAAACGTTTTTCTTAAAAATCAAACTAAAACTGCTGTAACTTTTTTATTTCTTTATAAAAAAATGTAAATTTTGTTTAAATAATTTTATTTTCATGAAATCTAATTAGAAATGTAGTTTTAAAATTTTTCGGACGATTACTTTTAAAATTATATCAAAAAAACTTTATTTTTTAGAAATAATGCGTTTTTCTTAAAAATCAAACAAAAACTGCTGTAACTTTTTTATTTCTTTATAAAAAAATGTAAATTTTGTTTAAATAATTTTATTTTCATGAAATCTAATTAGAAATGTAGTTTTAAAATTTTTCGGACGATTACTTTTAAAATTATATCAAAAAAACGTTATTTTTTAGAAATAATGCGTTTTTCTTAAAAATCAAACAAAAACTGCTGTAACTTTTTTATTTCTTTATAAAAAAATGTAAATTTTGTTTAAATAATTTTATTTTCATGAAATCTAATTAGAAATGTAGTTTTAAAATTTTTCGGTCGATTATTTTTAAAATTATGCCAAAAAAACGTTTTTCTTAAAAATCACACAAAAACTGCAGAAACTTTTTTATTTCTTTATAAAAAAATGTAAATTTTGTTTAAATAATTTTATTTTCATGAAATCTAATTAGAAATGTAGTTTTAAAATTTTTCGGACGATTACTTTTAAAATTATATCAAAAAAACGTTATTTTTTAGAATGAATGCGTTTTTCTTAAAAATCAAACAAAAACTGCTGTAACTTTTTTATTTCTTTATAAAAAATTGTAAATTTTGTTTAAATAATTTTATTTTCATGAAATCTAATTAGAAATGTAGTTTTAAAATTTTTCGGTCGATTATTTTTAAAATTATACGAAAAAAACGTTTTTCTTAAAAATCACACAAAAACTGCAGAAACTTTTTTATTTCTTTATAAAAAAATGTAAATTTTGTTTAAATAATTTTATTTTCATGAAATCTAATTAGAAATGTAGTTTTAAAATTTTTCGGACGATTACTTTTAAAATTATATCAAAAAAACGTTATTTTTTAGAAATAATGCGTTTTTCTTAAAAATCAAACAAAAACTGCTGTAACTTTTTTATTTCTTTATAAAAAAATGTAAATTTTGTTTAAATAATTTTATTTTCATGAAATCTAATTAGAAATGTAGTTTTAAAATTTTTCGGTCGATTATTTTTAAAATTATACCAAAAAAACGTTTTTCTTAAAAATCACACAAAAACTGCAGAAACTTTTTTATTTCTTTATAAAAAAATGTAAATTTTGTTTAAATAATTTTATTTTCATGAAATCTAATTAGAAATGTAGTTTTAAAATTTTTCGGACGATTACTTTTAAAATTATATCAAAAAAACTTTATTTTTTAGAAATAATGCGTTTTTCTTAAAAATCAAACAAAAACTGCTGTAACTTTTTTATTTCTTTATAAAAAAATGTAAATTTTGTTTAAATAATTTTATTTTCATGAAATCTAATTAGAAATGTAGTTTTAAAATTTTTCGGACGATTACTTTTAAAATTATATCAAAAAAACGTTATTTTTTAGAAATAATGCGTTTTTCTTAAAAATCAAACAAAAACTGCTGTAACTTTTTTATTTCTTTATAAAAAAATGTAAATTTTGTTTAAATAATTTTATTTTCATGAAATCTAATTAGAAATGTAGTTTTAAAATTTTTCGGTCGATTATTTTTAAAATTATGCCAAAAAAACGTTTTTTCTTAAAAATCACACAAAAACTGCAGAAACTTTTTTATTTCTTTATAAAAAAATGTAAATTTTGTTTAAATAATTTTATTTTCATGAAATCTAATTAGAAATGTAGTTTTAAAATTTTTCGGACGATTACTTTTAAAATTATATCAAAAAAACGTTATTTTTTAGAATGAATGCGTTTTTCTTAAAAATCAAACAAAAACTGCTGTAACTTTTTTATTTCTTTATAAAAAAATGTAAATTTTGTTTAAATAATTTTATTTTCATGAAATCTAATTAGAAATGTAGTTTTAAAATTTTTCGGTCGATTATTTTTAAAATTATACGAAAAAAACCTTTTTCTTAAAAATCACACAAAAACTGCAGAAACTTTTTTATTTCTTTATAAAAAAATGTAAATTTTGTTTAAATAATTTTATTTTCATGAAATCTAATTAGAAATGTAGTTTTAAAATTTTTCGGACGATTACTTTTAAAATTATATCAAAAAAACGTTATTTTTTAGAAATAATGCGTTTTTCTTAAAAATCAAACAAAAACTGCTGTAACTTTTTTATTTCTTTATAAAAAAATGTAAATTTTGTTTAAATAATTTTATTTTCATGAAATCTAATTAGAAATGTAGTTTTAAAATTTTTCGGTCGATTATTTTTAAAATTATACCAAAAAAACGTTTTTCTTAAAAATCAAACTAAAACTGCTGTAACTTTTTTATTTCTTTATAAAAAAATGTAAATGTTGTTTAAATAATATTATTTTCATGAAATCTAATTAGAAATGTAGTTTTAAAATTTTTCGGACGATTACTTTTAAAATTATATCAAAAAAACGTTATTTTTTAGAAATAATGCGTTTTTCTTAAAAATCAAACAAAAACTGCTGTAACTTTTTTATTTCTTTATAAAAAAATGTAAATTTTGTTTAAATAATTTTATTTTCATGAAATCTAATTAGAAATGTAGTTTTAAAATTTTTCGGTCGATTATTTTTAAAATTATACCAAAAAAACGTTTTTCTTAAAAATCAAACTAAAACTGCTGTAACTTTTTTATTTCTTTATAAAAAAATGTAAATTTTGTTTAAATAATATTATTTTCATGAAATCTAATTAGAAATGTAGTTTTAAAATTTTTCGGACGATTACTTTTAAAATTATATCAAAAAAACGTTATTTTTTAGAAATAATGCGTTTTTCTTAAAAATCAAACAAAAACTGCTGTAACTTTTTTATTTCTTTATAAAAAAATGTAAATTTTGTTTAAATAATTTTATTTTCATGAAATCTAATTAGAAATGTAGTTTTAAAATTTTTCGGTCGATTATTTTTAAAATTATACCAAAAAAACGTTTTTCTTAAAAATCACACAAAAACTGCAGAAACTTTTTTATTTCTTTATAAAAAAATGTAAATTTTGTTTAAATAATTTTATTTTCATGAAATCTAATTAGAAATGTAGTTTTAAAATTTTTCGGACGATTACTTTTAAAATTATATCAAAAAAACGTTATTTTTTAGAAATAATGCGTTTTTCTTAAAAATCAAACAAAAACTGCTGTAACTTTTTTATTTCTTTATAAAAAAATGTAAATTTTGTTTAAATAATTTTATTTTCATGAAATCTAATTAGAAATGTAGTTTTAAAATTTTTCGGTCGATTATTTTTAAAATTATACCAAAAAAACGTTTTTCTTAAAAATCACACAAAAACTGCAGAAACTTTTTTATTTCTTTATAAAAAAATGTAAATTTTGTTTAAATAATTTTATTTTCATGAAATCTAATTAGAAATGTAGTTTTAAAATTTTTCGGACGATTACTTTTAAAATTATATCAAAAAAACTTTATTTTTTAGAAATAATGCGTTTTTCTTAAAAATCAAACAAAAACTGCTGTAACTTTTTTATTTCTTTATAAAAAAATGTAAATTTTGTTTAAATAATTTTATTTTCATGAAATCTAATTAGAAATGTAGTTTTAAAATTTTTCGGTCGATTATTTTTAAAATTATACCAAAAAAACGTTTTTCTTAAAAATCACACAAAAACTGCAGAAACTTTTTTATTTCTTTATAAAAAAATGTAAATTTTGTTTAAATAATTTTATTTTCATGAAATCTAATTAGAAATGTAGTTTTAAAATTTTTCGGTCGATTATTTTTAAAATTATACCAAAAAAACGTTTTCCTAAAAATCACACAAAAACTGCAGAAACTTTTTTATTTCTTTATAAAAAAATGTAAATTTTGTTTAAATAATTTTATTTTCATGAAATCTAATTAGAAATGTGGTTTTAAAATTTTTCGGACGATTACTTTTAAAATTATATCAAAAAAACGTTATTTTTTAGAAATAATGCGTTTTTCTTAAAAATCAAACAAAAACTGCTGTAACTTTTTTATTTCTTTATAAAAAAATGTAAATTTTGTCTAAATAATTTTATTTTCATGAAATCTAATTAGAAATGTAGTTTTAAAATTTTTCGGTCGATTATTTTTAAAATTATACCAAAAAAACGTTTTTCTTAAAAATCACACAAAAACTGCAGAAACTTTTTTATTTCTTTATAAAAAAATGTAAATTTTGTTTAAATAATATTATTTTCATGAAATCTAATTAGAAATGTAGTTTTAAAATTTTTCGGACGATTGCTTTTAAAATTATATCAAAAAAACGTTATTTTTTAGAAATAATGCGTTTTTCTTAAAAATCAAACTAAAACTGCTGTAACTTTTTTATTTCTTTATAAAAAAATGTAAATTTTGTTTAAATAATTTTATTTTCATGAAATCTAATTAGAAATGTAGTTTTAAAATTTTTCGGTCGATTATTTTTAAAATTATACCAAAAAAACGTTTTTCTTAAAAATCACACAAAAACTGCAGAAACTTTTTTATTTCTTTATAAAAAAATGTAAATTTTGTTTAAATAATTTTATTTTCATGAAATCTAATTAGAAATGTAGTTTTAAAATTTTTCGGACGATTACTTTTAAAATTATATCAAAAAAACTTTATTTTTTAGAAATAATGCGTTTTTCTTAAAAATCAAACAAAAACTGCTGTAACTTTTTTATTTCTTTATAAAAAAATGTAAATTTTGTTTAAATAATTTTATTTTCATGAAATCTAATTAGAAATGTAGTTTTAAAATTTTTCGGTCGATTATTTTTAAAATTATACCAAAAAAACGTTTTTCTTAAAAATCACACAAAAACTGCAGAAACTTTTTTATTTCTTTATAAAAAAATGTAAATTTTGTTTAAATAATTTTATTTTCATGAAATCTAATTAGAAATGTAGTTTTAAAATTTTTCGGTCGATTATTTTTAAAATTATACCAAAAAAACGTTTTTCTTAAAAATCACACAAAAACTGCAGAAACTTTTTTATTTCTTTATAAAAAAAATGTAAATTTTGTTTAAATAATTTTATTTTCATGAAATCTAATTAGAAATGTAGTTTTAAAATTTTTCGGTCGATTATTTTTAAAATTATACCAAAAAAAACGTTTTCCTAAAAATCACACAAAAACTGCAGAAACTTTTTTATTTCTTTATAAAAAAATGTAAATTTTGTTTAAATAATTTTATTTTCATGAAATCTAATTAGAAATGTAGTTTTAAAATTTTTCGGACGATTACTTTTAAAATTATATCAAAAAAACGTTATTTTTTAGAAATAATGCGTTTTTCTTAAAAATCAAACAAAAACTGCTGTAACTTTTTTATTTCTTCATAAAAAAATGTAAATTTTGTCTAAATAATTTTATTTTCATGAAATCTAATTTGAAATGTAGTTTTAAAATTTTTCGGTCGATTATTTTTAAAATTATACCAAAAAAACGTTTTTCTTAAAAATCACACAAAAACTGCAGAAACTTTTTTATTTCTTTATAAAAAAATGTAAATTTTGTTTAAATAATATTATTTTCATGAAATCTAATTAGAAATGTAGTTTTAAAATTTTTCGGACGATTGCTTTTAAAATTATATCAAAAAAACGTTATTTTTTAGAAATAATGCGTTTTTCTTAAAAATCAAACTAAAACTGCTGTAACTTTTTTATTTCTTTATAAAAAAATGTAAATTTTGTTTAAATAATTTTATTTTCATGAAATCTAATTAGAAATGTAGTTTTAAAATTTTTCGGTAGATTATTTTTAAAATTATACCAAAAAAACGTTTTTCTTAAAAATCACACAAAAACTGCAGAAACTTTTTTATTTCTTTATAAAAAAATGTAAATTTTGTTTAAATAATATTATTTTCATGAAATCTAATTAGAAATGTAGTTTTAAAATTTTTCGGACGATTACTTTTAAAATTATATCAAAAAAACGTTATTTTTTAGAATTAATGCGTTTTTCTTAAAAATCAAACTAAAACTGCTGTAACTTTTTTATTTCTTTATAAAAAAATGTAAATTTTGTTTAAATAATTTTATTTTCATGAAATCTAATTAGAAATGTAGTTTTAAAATTTTTCGGTCGATTATTTTTAAAATTATACCAAAAAAACGTTTTTCTTAAAAATCACACAAAAACTGCAGAAACTTTTTTATTTCTTTATAAAAAAATGTAAATTTTGTTTAAATAATTTTATTTTCATGAAATCTAATTAGAAATGTAGTTTTAAAATTTTTCGGACGATTACTTTTAAAATTATATCAAAAAAACTTTATTTTTTAGAAATAATGCGTTTTTCTTAAAAATCAAACAAAAACTGCTGTAACTTTTTTATTTCTTTATAAAAAAATGTAAATTTTGTTTAAATAATTTTATTTTCATGAAATCTAATTAGAAATGTAGTTATAAAATTTTTCGGTCGATTATTTTTAAAATTATACCAAAAAAACGTTTTTCTTAAAAATCACACAAAAACTGCAGAAACTTTTTTATTTCTTTATAAAAAAATGTAAATTTTGTTTAAATAATTTTATTTTCATGAAATCTAATTAGAAATGTAGTTTTAAAATTTTTCGGTCGATTATTTTTAAAATTATACCAAAAAAACGTTTTTCTTAAAAATCACACAAAAACTGCAGAAACTTTTTTATTTCTTTATAAAAAAATGTAAATTTTGTTTATATAATTTTATTTTCATGAAATCTAATTAGAAATGTAGTTTTAAAATTTTTCGGTCGATTATTTTTAAAATTATACCAAAAAAACGTTTTCCTAAAAATCACACAAAAACTGCAGAAACTTTTTTATTTCTTTATAAAAAAATGTAAATTTTGTTTAAATAATTTTATTTTCATGAAATCTAATTAGAAATGTAGTTGTAAAATTTTTCGGACGATTACTTTTAAAATTATATCAAAAAAACGTTATTTTTTAGAAATAATGCGTTTTTCTTAAAAATCAAACAAAAACTGCTGTAACTTTTTTATTTCTTTATAAAAAAATGTAAATTTTGTCTAAATAATTTTATTTTCATGAAATCTAATTAGAAATGTAGTTTTAAAATTTTTCGGTCGATTATTTTTAAAATTATACCAAA
>CAXARA010000477.1:0-20862 GCA_963971135.1 Stenus bimaculatus | reverse complement strand
CATTTCTAATTAGATTTCATGAAAATAAAATTATTTAAACAAAATTTACATTTTTTTATAAAGAAATAAAAAAGTTACAGCAGTTTTTGTTTGATTTTTAAGAAAAACGCATTATTTCTAAAAAATAACGTTTTTTTGATATAATTTTAAAAGTAATCGTCCGAAAAATTTTAAAACTACATTTCTAATTAGATTTCATGAAAATAATATTATTTAAACAAAATTTACATTTTTTTATAAAGAAATAAAAAAGTTACAGCAGTTTTAGTTTGATTTTTAAGAAAAACGTTTTTTTGGTATAATTTTAAAAATAATCGACCGAAAAATTTTAAAACTACATTTCTAATTAGATTTCATGAAAATAAAATTATTTAAACAAAATTTACATTTCTTTATAAAGAAATAAAAAAGTTACAGCAGTTTTTGTTTGATTTTTAAGAAAAACGCATTATTTCTAAAAAATTACGTTTTTTTGATATAATTTTAAAAGTAATCGTCCGAAAAATTTTAAAACTACATTTCTAATTAGATTTCATGAAAATAATATTATTTAAACAAAATTTACATTTTTTTATAAAGAAATAAAAAAGTTACAGCAGTTTTTGTTTGATTTTTAAGAAAAACGCATTATTTCTAAAAAATAACGTTTTTTTGATATAATTTTAAAAGTAATCGTCCGAAAAATTTTAAAACTACATTTCTAATTAGATTTCATGAAAATAAAATTATTTAAACAAAATTTACATTTTTTTATAAAGAAATAAAAAAGTTACAGCAGTTTTAGTTTGATTGTTAAGAAAAACGTTTTTTTGGTATAATTTTAAAAATAATCGACCGAAAAATTTTAAAACTACATTTCTAATTAGATTTCATGAAAATAAAATTATTTAAACAAAATTTACATTCTTTTATAAAGAAATAAAAAAGTTTCTGCAGTTTTTGTGTGATTTTTAAGAAAAACGTTTTTTTGGTATAATTTTAAAAATAATCGACCGAAAAATTTTAAAACTACATTTCTAATTAGATTTCATGAAAATAAAATTATTTAAACAAAATTTACATTTTTTTATAAAGAAATAAAAAAGTTTCTGCAGTTTTTGTGTGATTTTTAAGAAAAACGTTTTTTTGGTATAATTTTAAAAATAATCGACCGAAAAATTTTAAAACTACATTTCTAATTAGATTTCATGAAAATAAAATTATTTAAACAAAATTTACATTTTTTTATAAAGAAATAAAAAAGTTACAGCAGTTTTTGTTTGATTTTTAAGAAAAACGCATTATTTCTAAAAATAACGTTTTTTTGATATAATTTTAAAAGTAATCGTCCGAACAATTTTAAAACTACATTTCTAATTAGATTTCATGAAAATAATATTATTTAAACAAAATTTACATTTTTTTATAAAGAAATAAAAAAGTTACAGCAGTTTTAGTTTGATTTTTAAGAAAAACGTTTTTTTGGTATAATTTTAAAAATAATCGACCGAAAAATTTTAAAACTACATTTCTAATTAGATTTCATGAAAATAAAATTATTTAAACAAAATTTACATTTTTTTATAAAGAAATAAAAAAGTTACAGCAGTTTTTGTTTGATTTTTAAGAAAAACGCATTATTTCTAAAAAATAACGTTTTTTTGATATAATTTTAAAAGTAATCGTCCGAAAAATTTTAAAACTACATTTCTAATTAGATTTCATGAAAATAATATTATTTAAACAAAATTTACATTCTTTTATAAAGAAATAAAAAAGTTTCTGCAGTTTTTGTGTGATTTTTAAGAAAAACGTTTTTTTGGTATAATTTTAAAAATAATCGACCGAAAAATTTTAAAACTACATTTCTAATTAGATTTCATGAAAATAAAATTATTTAAACAAAATTTACATTTTTTTATAAAGAAATAAAAAAGTTACAGCAGTTTTTGTTTGATTTTTAAGAAAAACGCATTATTTCTAAAAAATAACGTTTTTTTGATATAATTTTAAAAGTAATCGTCCGAAAAATTTTAAAACTACATTTCTAATTAGCTTTTATGAAAATAATATTATTTAAACAAAATTTACATTTTTTTATAAAGAAATAAAAAAGTTACAGCAGTTTTAGTTTGATTGTTAAGAAAAACGTTTTTTTGGTATAATTTTAAAAATAATCGACCGAAAAATTTTAAAACTACATTTCTAATTAGATTTCATGAAAATAAAATTATTTAAACAAAATTTACATTTTTTTATAAAGAAATAAAAAAGTTACAGCAGTTTTTGTTTGATTTTTAAGAAAAACGCATTATTTCTAAAAAATAACGTTTTTTTGATATAATTTTAAAAGTAATCGTCCGAAAAATTTTAAAACTACATTTCTAATTAGATTTCATGAAAATAAAATTATTTAAACAAAATTTACATTTTTTTATAAAGAAATAAAAAAGTTTCTGCAGTTTTTGTGTGATTTTTAAGAAAAACGTTTTTTTGGTATAATTTTAAAAATAATCGACCGAAAAATTTTAAAACTACATTTCTAATTAGATTTCATGAAAATAAAATTATTTAAACAAAATTTACATTTTTTTATAAAGAAGTAAAAAAGTTACAGCAGTTTTTGTTTGATTTTTAAGAAAAACGCATTATTTCTAAAAAATAACGTTTTTTTGATATAATTTTAAAAGTAATCGTCCGAAAAATTTTAAAACTACATTTCTAATTAGATTTCATGAAAATAAAATTATTTAAACAAAATTTACATTTTTTTATAAAGAAATAAAAAAGTTTCTGCAGTTTTTGTGTGATTTTTAAGAAAAACGTTTTTTTGGTATAATTTTAAAAATAATCGACCGAAAAATTTTAAAACTACATTTCTAATTAGATTTCATGAAAATAAAATTATTTAAACAAAATTTACATTTTTTTATAAAGAAATAAAAAAGTTACAGCAGTTTTTGTTTGATTTTTAAGAAAAACGCATTATTTCTAAAAAATAACGTTTTTTTGATATAATTTTAAAAGTAATCGTCCGAAAAATTTTAAAACTACATTTCTAATTAGATTTCATGAAAATAAAATTATTTAAACAAAATTTACATTTTTTTATAAAGAAATAAAAAAGTTTCTGCAGTTTTTGTGTGATTTTTAAGAAAAACGTTTTTTTGGTATAATTTTAAAAATAATCGACCGAAAAATTTTAAAACTACATTTCTAATTAGATTTCATGAAAATAAAATTATTTAAACAAAATTTACATTTTTTTATAAAGAAATAAAAAAGTTACAGCAGTTTTTGTTTGATTTTTAAGAAAAACGCATTATTTCTAAAAAATAACGTTTTTTTGATATAATTTTAAAAGTAATCGTCCGAAAAATTTTAAAACCACATTTCTAATTAGATTTCATGAAAATAATATTATTTAAACAAAATTTACATTTTTTTATAAAGAAATAAAAAAGTTACAGCAGTTTTAGTTTGATTTTTAAGAAAAACGTTTTTTTGGTATAATTTTAAAAATAATCGACCGAAAAATTTTAAAACTACATTTCTAATTAGATTTCATGAAAATAAAATTATTTAAACAAAATTTACATTTTTTTATAAAGAAATAAAAAAGTTACAGCAGTTTTTGTTTGATTTTTAAGAAAAACGCATTATTTCTAAAAAATAACGTTTTTTTGATATAATTTTAAAAGTAATCGTCCGAAAAATTTTAAAACTACATTTCTAATTAGATTTCATGAAAATAAAATTATTTAAACAAAATTTACATTTTTTTATAAAGAAATAAAAAAGTTTCTGCAGTTTTTGTGTGATTTTTAAGAAAAACGTTTTTTTGGTATAATTTTAAAAATAATCGACCGAAAAATTTTAAAACTACATTTCTAATTAGATTTCATGAAAATAAAATTATTTAAACAAAATTTACATTTTTTTATAAAGAAATAAAAAAGTTACAGCAGTTTTTGTTTGATTTTTAAGAAAAACGCATTATTTCTAAAAAATAACGTTTTTTTGATATAATTTTAAAAGTAATCGTCCGAAAAATTTTAAAACTACATTTCTAATTAGATTTCATGAAAATAATATTATTTAAACAAAATTTACATTTTTTTATAAAGAAATAAAAAAGTTACAGCAGTTTTAGTTTGATTTTTAAGAAAAACGTTTTTTTGGTATAATTTTAAAAATAATCGACCGAAAAATTTTAAAACTACATTTCTAATTAGATTTCATGAAAATAAAATTATTTAAACAAAATTTACATTTCTTTATAAAGAAATAAAAAAGTTACAGCAGTTTTTGTTTGATTTTTAAGAAAAACGCATTATTTCTAAAAAATTACGTTTTTTTGATATAATTTTAAAAGTAATCGTCCGAAAAATTTTAAAACTACATTTCTAATTAGATTTCATGAAAATAATATTATTTAAACAAAATTTACATTTTTTTATAAAGAAATAAAAAAGTTACAGCAGTTTTTGTTTGATTTTTAAGAAAAACGCATTATTTCTAAAAAATAACGTTTTTTTGATATAATTTTAAAAGTAATCGTCCGAAAAATTTTAAAACTACATTTCTAATTAGATTTCATGAAAATAAAATTATTTAAACAAAATTTACATTTTTTTATAAAGAAATAAAAAAGTTTCTGCAGTTTTTGTGTGATTTTTAAGAAAAACGTTTTTTTGGTATAATTTTAAAAATAATCGACCGAAAAATTTTAAAACTACATTTCTAATTAGATTTCATGAAAATAAAATTATTTAAACAAAATTTACATTTTTTTATAAAGAAATAAAAAAGTTACAGCAGTTTTTGTTTGATTTTTAAGAAAAACGCATTATTTCTAAAAAATAACGTTTTTTTGATATAATTTTAAAAGTAATCGTCCGAACAATTTTAAAACTACATTTCTAATTAGATTTCATGAAAATAATATTATTTAAACAAAATTTACATTTTTTTATAAAGAAATAAAAAAGTTACAGCAGTTTTAGTTTGATTTTTAAGAAAAACGTTTTTTTGGTATAATTTTAAAAATAATCGACCGAAAAATTTTAAAACTACATTTCTAATTAGATTTCATGAAAATAAAATTATTTAAACAAAATTTACATTTTTTTATAAAGAAATAAAAAAGTTACAGCAGTTTTTGTTTGATTTTTAAGAAAAACGCATTATTTCTAAAAAATAACGTTTTTTTGATATAATTTTAAAAGTAATCGTCCGAAAAATTTTAAAACTACATTTCTAATTAGCTTTTATGAAAATAATATTATTTAAACAAAATTTACATTTTTTTATAAAGAAATAAAAAAGTTACAGCAGTTTTAGTTTGATTGTTAAGAAAAACGTTTTTTTGGTATAATTTTAAAAATAATCGACCGAAAAATTTTAAAACTACATTTCTAATTAGATTTCATGAAAATAAAATTATTTAAACAAAATTTACATTTTTTTATAAAGAAATAAAAAAGTTACAGCAGTTTTTGTTTGATTTTTAAGAAAAACGCATTATTTCTAAAAAATAACGTTTTTTTGATATAATTTTAAAAGTAATCGTCCGAAAAATTTTAAAACCACATTTCTAATTAGATTTCATGAAAATAATATTATTTAAACAAAATTTACATTTTTTTATAAAGAAATAAAAAAGTTACAGCAGTTTTAGTTTGATTTTTAAGAAAAACGTTTTTTTGGTATAATTTTAAAAATAATCGACCGAAAAATTTTAAAACTACATTTCTAATTAGATTTCATGAAAATAAAATTATTTAAACAAAATTTACATTTTTTTATAAAGAAATAAAAAAGTTACAGCAGTTTTTGTTTGATTTTTAAGAAAAACGCATTATTTCTAAAAAATAACGTTTTTTTGATATAATTTTAAAAGTAATCGTCCGAAAAATTTTAAAACTACATTTCTAATTAGATTTCATGAAAATAAAATTATTTAAACAAAATTTACATTTTTTTATAAAGAAATAAAAAAGTTTCTGCAGTTTTTGTGTGATTTTTAAGAAAAACGTTTTTTTGGTATAATTTTAAAAATAATCGACCGAAAAATTTTAAAACTACATTTCTAATTAGATTTCATGAAAATAAAATTATTTAAACAAAATTTACATTTTTTTATAAAGAAATAAAAAAGTTACAGCAGTTTTTGTTTGATTTTTAAGAAAAACGCATTATTTCTAAAAAATAACGTTTTTTTGATATAATTTTAAAAGTAATCGTCCGAAAAATTTTAAAACTACATTTCTAATTAGATTTCATGAAAATAATATTATTTAAACAAAATTTACATTTTTTTATAAAGAAATAAAAAAGTTACAGCAGTTTTAGTTTGATTTTTAAGAAAAACGTTTTTTTGGTATAATTTTAAAAATAATCGACCGAAAAATTTTAAAACTACATTTCTAATTAGATTTCATGAAAATAAAATTATTTAAACAAAATTTACATTTCTTTATAAAGAAATAAAAAAGTTACAGCAGTTTTTGTTTGATTTTTAAGAAAAACGCATTATTTCTAAAAAATTACGTTTTTTTGATATAATTTTAAAAGTAATCGTCCGAAAAATTTTAAAACTACATTTCTAATTAGATTTCATGAAAATAATATTATTTAAACAAAATTTACATTTTTTTATAAAGAAATAAAAAAGTTACAGCAGTTTTTGTTTGATTTTTAAGAAAAACGCATTATTTCTAAAAAATAACGTTTTTTTGATATAATTTTAAAAGTAATCGTCCGAAAAATTTTAAAACTACATTTCTAATTAGATTTCATGAAAATAAAATTATTTAAACAAAATTTACATTTTTTTATAAAGAAATAAAAAAGTTTCTGCAGTTTTTGTGTGATTTTTAAGAAAAACGTTTTTTTGGTATAATTTTAAAAATAATCGACCGAAAAATTTTAAAACTACATTTCTAATTAGATTTCATGAAAATAAAATTATTTAAACAAAATTTACATTTTTTTATAAAGAAATAAAAAAGTTACAGCAGTTTTTGTTTGATTTTTAAGAAAAACGCATTATTTCTAAAAAATAACGTTTTTTTGATATAATTTTAAAAGTAATCGTCCGAACAATTTTAAAACTACATTTCTAATTAGATTTCATGAAAATAATATTATTTAAACAAAATTTACATTTTTTTATAAAGAAATAAAAAAGTTACAGCAGTTTTAGTTTGATTTTTAAGAAAAACGTTTTTTTGGTATAATTTTAAAAATAATCGACCGAAAAATTTTAAAACTACATTTCTAATTAGATTTCATGAAAATAAAATTATTTAAACAAAATTTACATTTTTTTATAAAGAAATAAAAAAGTTACAGCAGTTTTTGTTTGATTTTTAAGAAAAACGCATTATTTCTAAAAAATAACGTTTTTTTGATATAATTTTAAAAGTAATCGTCCGAAAAATTTTAAAACTACATTTCTAATTAGATTTCATGAAAATAATATTATTTAAACAAAATTTACATTCTTTTATAAAGAAATAAAAAAGTTTCTGCAGTTTTTGTGTGATTTTTAAGAAAAACGTTTTTTTGGTATAATTTTAAAAATAATCGACCGAAAAATTTTAAAACTACATTTCTAATTAGATTTCATGAAAATAAAATTATTTAAACAAAATTTACATTTTTTTATAAAGAAATAAAAAAGTTACAGCAGTTTTTGTTTGATTTTTAAGAAAAACGCATTATTTCTAAAAAATAACGTTTTTTTGATATAATTTTAAAAGTAATCGTCCGAAAAATTTTAAAACTACATTTCTAATTAGCTTTTATGAAAATAATATTATTTAAACAAAATTTACATTTTTTTATAAAGAAATAAAAAAGTTACAGCAGTTTTAGTTTGATTGTTAAGAAAAACGTTTTTTTGGTATAATTTTAAAAATAATCGACCGAAAAATTTTAAAACTACATTTCTAATTAGATTTCATGAAAATAAAATTATTTAAACAAAATTTACATTTTTTTATAAAGAAATAAAAAAGTTACAGCAGTTTTTGTTTGATTTTTAAGAAAAACGCATTATTTCTAAAAAATAACGTTTTTTTGATATAATTTTAAAAGTAATCGTCCGAAAAATTTTAAAACTACATTTCTAATTAGATTTGATGAAAATAATATTATTTAAACAAAATTTACATTTTTTTATAAAGAAATAAAAAAGTTTCTGCAGTTTTTGTGTGATTTTTAAGAAAAACGTTTTTTTGGTATAATTTTAAAAATAATCGACCGAAAAATTTTAAAACTACATTTCTAATTAGATTTCATGAAAATAAAATTATTTAAACAAAATTTACATTATTTTATAAAGAAATAAAAAAGTTACAGCAGTTTTTGTTTGATTTTTAAGAAAAACGCATTATTTCTAAAAAATAACGTTTTTTTGATATAATTTTAAAAGTAATCGTCCGAAAAATTTTAAAACTACATTTCTAATTAGATTTCATGAAAATAAAATTATTTAAACAAAATTTACATTTTTTTATAAAGAAATAAAAAAGTTTCTGCAGTTTTTGTGTGATTTTTAAGAAAAACGTTTTTTTGGTATAATTTTAAAAATAATCGACCGAAAAATTTTAAAACTACATTTCTAATTAGATTTCATGAAAATAAAATTATTTAAACAAAATTTACATTTTTTTATAAAGAAATAAAAAAGTTACAGCAGTTTTTGTTTGATTTTTAAGAAAAACGCATTATTTCTAAAAAATAACGTTTTTTTGATATAATTTTAAAAGTAATCGTCCGAAAAATTTTAAAACTACATTTCTAATTAGATTTTATGAAAATAATATTATTTAAACAAAATTTACATTTTTTTATAAAGAAATAAAAAAGTTACAGCAGTTTTAGTTTGATTTTTAAGAAAAACGTTTTTTTGGTATAATTTTAAAAATAATCGACCGAAAAATTTTAAAACTACATTTCTAATTAGATTTCATGAAAATAAAATTATTTAAACAAAATTTACATTTTTTTATAAAGAAATAAAAAAGTTACAGCAGTTTTTGTTTGATTTTTAAGAAAAACGCATTATTTCTAAAAAATAACGTTTTTTTGATATAATTTTAAAAGTAATCGTCCGAAAAATTTTAAAACTACATTTCTAATTAGATTTCATGAAAATAAAATTATTTAAACAAAATTTACATTTTTTTATAAAGAAATAAAAAAGTTTCTGCAGTTTTTGTGGGATTTTTAAGAAAAACGTTTTTTTGGTATAATTTTAAAAATAATCGACCGAAAAATTTTAAAACTACATTTCTAATTAGATTTCATGAAAATAAAATTATTTAAACAAAATTTACATTTTTTTATAAAGAAATAAAAAAGTTACAGCAGTTTTAGTTTGATTTTTAAGAAAAACGTTTTTTTGGTATAATTTTAAAAATAATCGACCGAAAAATTTTAAAACTACATTTCTAATTAGATTTCATGAAAATAAAATTATTTAAACAAAATTTACATTTTTTTATAAAGAAATAAAAAAGTTACAGCAGTTTTTGTTTGATTTTTAAGAAAAACGCATTATTTCTAAAAAATAACGTTTTTTTGATATAATTTTAAAAGTAATCGTCCGAAAAATTTTAAAACTACATTTCTAATTAGATTTCATGAAAATAATATTATTTAAACAAAATTTACATTTTTTTATAAAGAAATAAAAAAGTTTCTGCAGTTTTTGTGTGATTTTTAAGAAAAACGTTTTTTTGGTATAATTTTAAAAATAATCGACCGAAAAATTTTAAAACTACATTTCTAATTAGATTTCATGAAAATAATATTATTTAAACAAAATTTACATTTTTTTATAAAGAAATAAAAAAGTTACAGCAGTTTTAGTTTGATTTTTAAGAAAAACGTTTTTTTGGTATAATTTTAAAAATAATCTACCGAAAAATTTTAAAACTACATTTCTAATTAGATTTCATGAAAATAAAATTATTTAAACAAAATTTACATTTTTTTATAAAGAAATAAAAAAGTTACAGCAGTTTTTGTTTGATTTTTAAGAAAAACGCATTATTTCTAAAAAATAACGTTTTTTTGATATAATTTTAAAAGTAATCGTCCGAAAAATTTTAAAACTACATTTCTAATTAGATTTCATGAAAATAATATTATTTAAACAAAATTTACATTTTTTTATAAAGAAATAAAAAAGTTACAGCAGTTTTAGTTTGAATTTTAAGAAAAACGTTTTTTTGGTATAATTTTAAAAATAATCGACCGAAAAATTTTAAAACTACATTTCTAATTAGATTTCATGAAAATAAAATTATTTAAACAAAATTTACATTTTTTTATAAAGAAATAAAAAAGTTACAGCAGTTTTTGTTTGATTTTTAAGAAAAACGCATTATTTCTAAAAAATAACGTTTTTTTGATATAATTTTAAAAGTAATCGTCCGAAAAATTTTAAAACTACATTTCTAATTAGATTTCATGAAAATAATATTATTTAAACAAAATTTACATTTTTTTATAAAGAAATAAAAAAGTTACAGCAGTTTTTGTTTGATTTTTAAGAAAAACGCATTATTTCTAAAAAATAACGTTTTTTTGATATAATTTTAAAAGTAATCGTCCGAAAAATTTTAAAACTACATTTCTAATTAGATTTCATGAAAATAATATTATTTAAACAAAATTTACATTTTTTTATAAAGAAATAAAAAAGTTTCTGCAGTTTTTGTGTGATTTTTAAGAAAAACGTTTTTTTGGTATAATTTTAAAAATAATCGACCGAAAAATTTTAAAACTACATTTCTAATTAGATTTCATGAAAATAAAATTATTTAAACAAAATTTACATTCTTTTATAAAGAAATAAAAAAGTTACAGCAGTTTTTGTTTGATTTTTAAGAAAAACGCATTATTTCTAAAAAATAACGTTTTTTTGATATAATTTTAAAAGTAATCGTCCGAAAAATTTTAAAACTACATTTCTAATTAGATTTCATGAAAATAATATTATTTAAACAAAATTTACATTTTTTTATAAAGAAATAAAAAAGTTACAGCAGTTTTAGTTTGATTTTTAAGAAAAACGTTTTTTTGGTATAATTTTAAAAATAATCGACCGAAAAATTTTAAAACTACATTTCTAATTAGATTTCATGAAAATAAAATTATTTAAACAAAATTTACATTTTTTTATAAAGAAATAAAAAAGTTACAGCAGTTTTTGTTTGATTTTTAAGAAAAACGCATTATTTCTAAAAAATAACGTTTTTTTGATATAATTTTAAAAGTAATCGTCCGAAAAATTTTAAAACTACATTTCTAATTAGATTTCATGAAAATAAAATTATTTAAACAAAATTTACATTTTTTTATAAAGAAATAAAAAAGTTTCTGCAGTTTTTGTGTGATTTTTAAGAAAAACGTTTTTTTGGTATAATTTTAAAAATAATCGACCGAAAAATTTTAAAACTACATTTCTAATTAGATTTCATGAAAATAAAATTATTTAAACAAAATTTACATTATTTTATAAAGAAATAAAAAAGTTACAGCAGTTTTTGTTTGATTTTTAAGAAAAACGCATTATTTCTAAAAAATAACGTTTTTTTGATATAATTTTAAAAGTAATCGTCCGAAAAATTTTAAAACTACATTTCTAATTAGATTTCATGAAAATAAAATTATTTAAACAAAATTTACATTTTTTTATAAAGAAATAAAAAAGTTTCTGCAGTTTTTGTGTGATTTTTAAGAAAAACGTTTTTTTGGTATAATTTTAAAAATAATCGACCGAAAAATTTTAAAACTACATTTCTAATTAGATTTCATGAAAATAAAATTATTTAAACAAAATTTACATTTTTTTATAAAGAAATAAAAAAGTTACAGCAGTTTTTGTTTGATTTTTAAGAAAAACGCATTATTTCTAAAAAATAACGTTTTTTTGAGATATAATTTTAAAAGTAATCGTCCGAAAAATTTTAAAACTACATTTCTAATTAGATTTCATGAAAATAATATTATTTAAACAAAATTTACATTTTTTTATAAAGAAATAAAAAAGTTACAGCAGTTTTAGTTTGATTTTAAGAAAAACGTTTTTTTGGTATAATTTTAAAAATAATCGACCGAAAAATTTTAAAACTACATTTCTAATTAGATTTCATGAAAATAAAATTATTTAAACAAAATTTACATTTTTTTATAAAGAAATAAAAAAGTTACAGCAGTTTTTGTTTGATTTTTAAGAAAAACGCATTATTCTAAAAAATAACGTTTTTTTGATATAATTTTAAAAGTAATCGTCCGAAAAATTTTAAAACTACATTTCTAATTAGATTTCATGAAAATAAAATTATTTAAACAAAATTTACATTTTTTTATAAAGAAATAAAAAAGTTTCTGCAGTTTTTGTGTGATTTTTAAGAAAAACGTTTTTTTGGTATAATTTTAAAAATAATCGACCGAAAAATTTTAAAACTACATTTCTAATTAGATTTCATGAAAATAAAATTATTTAAACAAAATTTACATTTTTTTATAAAGAAATAAAAAAGTTACAGCAGTTTTAGTTTGATTTTTAAGAAAAACGTTTTTTTGGTATAATTTTAAAAATAATCGACCGAAAAATTTTAAAACTACATTTCTAATTAGATTTCATGAAAATAAAATTATTTAAACAAAATTTACATTTTTTTATAAAGAAATAAAAAAGTTACAGCAGTTTTTGTTTGATTTTTAAGAAAAACGCATTATTTCTAAAAAATAACGTTTTTTTGATATAATTTTAAAAGTAATCGTCCGAAAAATTTTAAAACTACATTTCTAATTAGATTTCATGAAAATAATATTATTTAAACAAAATTTACATTTTTTTATAAAGAAATAAAAAAGTTACAGCAGTTTTAGTTTGATTTTTAAGAAAAACGTTTTTTTGGTATAATTTTAAAAATAATCGACCGAAAAATTTTAAAACTACATTTCTAATTAGATTTCATGAAAATAAAATTATTTAAACAAAATTTACATTTTTTTATAAAGAAATAAAAAAGTTACAGCAGTTTTTGTTTGATTTTTAAGAAAAACGCATTATTTCTAAAAAATAACGTTTTTTTGATATAATTTTAAAAGTAATCGTCCGAAAAATTTTAAAACTACATTTCTAATTAGATTTCATGAAAATAATATTATTTAAACAAAATTTACATTTTTTTATAAAGAAATAAAAAAGTTACAGCAGTTTTAGTTTGATTTTTAAGAAAAACGTTTTTTTGGTATAATTTTAAAAATAATCGACCGAAAAATTTTAAAACTACATTTCTAATTAGATTTCATGAAAATAAAATTATTTAAACAAAATTTACATTTTTTATAAAGAAATAAAAAAGTTACAGCAGTTTTTGTTTGATTTTTAAGAAAAACGCATTATTTCTAAAAAATAACGTTTTTTTGATATAATTTTAAAAGTAATCGTCCAAAAAATTTTAAAACTACATTTCTAATTAGATTTCATGAAAATAATATTATTTAAACAAAATTTACATTTTTTTATAAAGAAATAAAAAAGTTACAGCAGTTTTAGTTTGATTTTAAGAAAAACGTTTTTTTGGTATAATTTTAAAAATAATCGACCGAAAAATTTTAAAACTACATTTCTAATTAGATTTCATGAAAATAAAATTATTTAAACAAAATTTACATTTTTTTATAAAGAAATAAAAAAGTTACAGCAGTTTTTGTTTGATTTTTAAGAAAAACGCATTATTTCTAAAAAATAACGTTTTTTTGATATAATTTTAAAAGTAATCGTCCGAAAAATTTTAAAACTACATTTCTAATTAGATTTCATGAAAATAATATTATTTAAACAAAATTTACATTTTTTTATAAAGAAATAAAAAAGTTACAGCAGTTTTAGTTTGATTTTTAAGAAAAACGTTTTTTTGGTATAATTTTAAAAATAATCGACCGAAAAATTTTAAAACTACATTTCCAATTAGATTTCATGAAAATAAAATTATTTAAACAAAATTTACATTTTTTTATAAAGAAATAAAAAAGTTACAGCAGTTTTTGTTTGATTTTTAAGAAAAACGCATTATTTCTAAAAAATAACGTTTTTTTGATATAATTTTAAAAGTAATCGTCCGAAAAATTTTAAAACTACATTTCTAATTAGATTTCATGAAAATAAAATTATTTAAACAAAATTTACATTTTTTTATAAAGAAATAAAAAAGTTTCTGCAGTTTTTGTGTGATTTTTAAGAAAAACGTTTTTTTGGTATAATTTTAAAAATAATCGACCGAAAAATTTTAAAACTACATTTCTAATTAGATTTCATGAAAATAAAATTATTTAAACAAAATTTACATTTTTTTATAAAGAAATAAAAAAGTTACAGCAGTTTTTGTTTGATTTTTAAGAAAAACGCATTATTTCTAAAAAATAACGTTTTTTTGATATAATTTTAAAAGTAATCGTCCGAAAAATTTTAAAACTACATTTCTAATTAGATTTCATGAAAATAATATTATTTAAACAAAATTTACATTTTTTTATAAAGAAATAAAAAAGTTACAGCAGTTTTAGTTTGATTTTTAAGAAAAACGTTTTTTTGGTATAATTTTAAAAATAATCGACCGAAAAATTTTAAAACTACATTTCTAATTAGATTTCATGAAAATAAAATTATTTAAACAAAATTTACATTTTTTTATAAAGAAATAAAAAAGTTACAGCAGTTTTTGTTTGATTTTTAAGAAAAACGCATTATTTCTAAAAAATAACGTTTTTTTGATATAATTTTAAAAGTAATCGTCCGAAAAATTTTAAAACTACATTTCTAATTAGATTTCATGAAAATAATATTATTTAAACAAAATTTACATTTTTTTATAAAGAAATAAAAAAGTTACAGCAGTTTTTGTTTGATTTTTAAGAAAAAAGCATTATTTCTAAAAAATAACGTTTTTTTGATATAATTTTAAAAGTAATCGTCCGAAAAATTTTAAAACTACATTTCTAATTAGATTTCATGAAAATAATATTATTTAAACAAAATTTACATTTTTTTATAAAGAAATAAAAAAGTTACAGCAGTTTTAGTTTGATTTTTAAGAAAAACGTTTTTTTGGTATAATTTTAAAAATAATCGACCGAAAAATTTTAAAACTACATTTCTAATTAGATTTCATGAAAATAAAATTATTTAAACAAAATTTACATTTTTTTATAAAGAAATAAAAAAGTTACAACAGTTTTTGTTTGATTTTTAAGAAAAACGCATTATTTCTAAAAAATAACGTTTTTTTGATATAATTTTAAAAGTAATCGTCCGAAAAATTTTAAAACTACATTTCTAATTAGATTTCATGAAAATAATATTATTTAAACAAAATTTACATTTTTTTATAAAGAAATAAAAAAGTTACAGCAGTTTTAGTTTGATTTTTAAGAAAAACGTTTTTTTGGTATAATTTTAAAAATAATCGACCGAAAAATTTTAAAACTACATTTCTAATTAGATTTCATAAAAATAAAATTATTTAAACAAAATTTACATTTTTTTATAAAGAAATAAAAAAGTTACAGCAGTTTTTGTTTGATTTTTAAGAAAAACGCATTATTTCTAAAAAATAACGTTTTTTTGATATAATTTTAAAAGTAATCGTCCGAAAAATTTTAAAACTACATTTCTAATTAGATTTCATGAAAATAATATTATTTAAACAAAATTTACATTTTTTTATAAAGAAATAAAAAAGTTACAGCAGTTTTTGTTTGATTTTTAAGAAAAACGCATTATTTCTAAAAAATAACGTTTTTTTGATATAATTTTAAAAGTAATCGTCCGAAAAATTTTAAAACTACATTTCTAATTAGATTTCATGAAAATAATATTATTTAAACAAAATTTACATTTTTTTATAAAGAAATAAAAAAGTTTCTGCAGTTTTTGTGTGATTTTTAAGAAAAACGTTTTTTTGGTATAATTTTAAAAATAATCGACCGAAAAATTTTAAAACTACATTTCTAATTAGATTTCATGAAAATAAAATTATTTAAACAAAATTTACATTTTTTTATAAAGAAATAAAAAAGTTACAGCAGTTTTTGTTTGATTTTTAAGAAAAACGCATTATTTCGAAAAAATAAAGTTTTTTTGATATAATTTTAAAAGTAATCGTCCGAAAAATTTTAAAACTACATTTCTAATTAGATTTCATGAAAATAAAATTATTTAAACAAAATTTACATTTTTTTATAAAGAAATAAAAAAGTTACAACAGTTTTTGTTTGATTTTTAAGAAAAACGCATTATTTCTAAAAAATAACGTTTTTTTGATATAATTTTAAAAGTAATCGTCCGAAAAATTTTAAAACTACATTTCTAATTAGATTTCATGAAAATAATATTATTTAAACAAAATTTACATTTTTTTATAAAGAAATAAAAAAGTTACAGCAGTTTTAGTTTGATTTTTAAGAAAAACGTTTTTTTGGTATAATTTTAAAAATAATCGACCGAAAAATTTTAAAACTACATTTCTAATTAGATTTCATGAAAATAAAATTATTTAAACAAAATTTACATTTTTTTATAAAGAAATAAAAAAGTTACAGCAGTTTTTGTTTGATTTTTAAGAAAAACGCATTATTTCTAAAAAATAACGTTTTTTTGATATAATTTTAAAAGTAATCGTCCGAAAAATTTTAAAACTACATTTCTAATTAGATTTCATGAAAATAAAATTATTTAAACAAAATTTACATTTTTTTATAAAGAAATAAAAAAGTTTCTGCAGTTTTTGTGTGATTTTTAAGAAAAACGTTTTTTTGGTATAATTTTAAAAATAATCGACCGAAAAATTTTAAAACTACATTTCTAATTAGATTTCATGAAAATAAAATTATTTAAACAAAATTTACATTTTTTTATAAAGAAATAAAAAAGTTACAACAGTTTTTGTTTGATTTTTAAGAAAAACGCATTATTTCTAAAAAATAACGTTTTTTTGATATAATTTTAAAAGTAATCGTCCGAAAAATTTTAAGACTACATTTCTAATTAGATTTCATGAAAATAATATTATTTAAACAAAATTTACATTTTTTTATAAAGAAATAAAAAAGTTACAGCAGTTTTAGTTTGATTTTTAAGAAAAACGTTTTTTTGGTATAATTTTAAAAATAATCGACCGAAAAATTTTAAAACTACATTTCTAATTAGATTTCATAAAAATAAAATTATTTAAACAAAATTTACATTTTTTTATAAAGAAATAAAAAAGTTACAGCAGTTTTTGTTTGATTTTTAAGAAAAACGCATTATTTCTAAAAAATAACGTTTTTTTGATATAATTTTAAAAGTAATCGTCCGAAAAATTTTAAAACTACATTTCTAATTAGATTTCATGAAAATAATATTATTTAAACAAAATTTACATTTTTTTATAAAGAAATAAAAAAGTTACAGCAGTTTTTGTTTGATTTTTAAGAAAAACGCATTATTTCTAAAAAATAACGTTTTTTTGATATAATTTTAAAAGTAATCGTCCGAAAAATTTTAAAACTACATTTCTAATTAGATTTCATGAAAATAATATTATTTAAACAAAATTTACATTTTTTTATAAAGAAATAAAAAAGTTTCTGCAGTTTTTGTGTGATTTTTAAGAAAAACGTTTTTTTGGTATAATTTTAAAAATAATCGACCGAAAAATTTTAAAACTACATTTCTAATTAGATTTCATGAAAATAAAATTATTTAAACAAAATTTACATTTTTTTATAAAGAAATAAAAAAGTTACAGCAGTTTTTGTTTGATTTTTAAGAAAAACGCATTATTTCGAAAAAATAAAGTTTTTTTGATATAATTTTAAAAGTAATCGTCCGAAAAATTTTAAAACTACATTTCTAATTAGATTTCATGAAAATAAAATTATTTAAACAAAATTTACATTTTTTTATAAAGAAATAAAAAAGTTTCTGCAGTTTTTGTGTGATTTTTAAGAAAAACGTTTTTTTGGTATAATTTTAAAAATAATCGACCGAAAAATTTTAAAACTACATTTCTAATTAGATTTCATGAAAATAAAATTATTTAAACAAAATTTACATTTTTTTATAAAGAAATAAAAAAGTTACAGCAGTTTTTGTTTGATTTTTAAGAAAAACGCATTATTTCTAAAAAATAACGTTTTTTTGATATAATTTTAAAAGTAATCGTCCGAAAAATTTTAAAACTACATTTCTAATTAGATTTCATGAAAATAATATTATTTAAACAAAATTTACATTTTTTTATAAAGAAATAAAAAAGTTACAGCAGTTTTAGTTTGATTTTTAAGAAAAACGTTTTTTTGGTATAATTTTAAAAATAATCGACCGAAAAATTTTAAAACTACATTTCTAATTAGATTTCATGAAAATAAAATTATTTAAACAAAATTTACATTTTTTTATAAAGAAATAAAAAAGTTACAGCAGTTTTTGTTTGATTTTTAAGAAAAACGCATTATTTCTAAAAAATAACGTTTTTTTGATATAATTTTAAAAGTAATCGTCCGAAAAATTTTAAAACTACATTTTTAATTAGATTTCATGAAAATAATATTATTTAAACAAAATTTACATTTTTTTATAAAGAAATAAAAAAGTTACAGCAGTTTTTGTTTGATTTTTAAGAAAAACGCATTATTTCTAAGAAATAACGTTTTTTTGATATAATTTTAAAAGTAATCGTCCGAAAAATTTTAAAACTACATTTCTAATTAGATTTCATGAAAATAATATTATTTAAACAAAATTTACATTTTTTTATAAAGAAATAAAAAAGTTACAGTAGTTTTAGTTTGATTTTTAAGAAAAACGTTTTTTTGGTATAATTTTAAAAATAATCGACCGAAAAATTTTAAAACTACATTTCTAATTAGATTTCATGAAAATAAAATTATTTAAACAAAATTTACATTTTTTTATAAAGAAATAAAAAAGTTACAGCAGTTTTTGTTTGATTTTTAAGAAAAACGCATTATTTCTAAAAAATAACGTTTTTTTGATATAATTTTAAAAGTAATCGTCCGAAAAATTTTAAAACTACATTTCTAATTAGATTTCATGAAAATAATATTATTTAAACAAAATTTACATTTTTTTATAAAGAAATAAAAAAGTTACAGCAGTTTTAGTTTGATTTTTAAGAAAAACGTTTTTTTGGTATAATTTTAAAAATAATCGACCGAAAAATTTTAAAACTACATTTCTAATTAGATTTCATGAAAATAAAATTATTTAAACAAAATTTACATTTTTTTATAAAGAAATAAAAAAGTTACAGCAGTTTTTGTTTGATTTTTAAGAAAAACGCATTATTTCTAAAAAATAACGTTTTTTTGATATAATTTTAAAAGTAATCGTCCGAAAAATTTTAAAACTACATTTCTAATTAGATTTCATGAAAATAATATTATTTAAACAAAATTTACATTTTTTTATAAAGAAATAAAAAAGTTTCTGCAGTTTTTGTGTGATTTTTAAGAAAAACGTTTTTCTGGTATAATTTTAAAAATAATCGACCGAAAAATTTTAAAACTACATTTCTAATTAGATTTCATGAAAATAAAATTATTTAAACAAAATTTACATTTTTTTATAAAGAAATAAAAAAGTTACAGCAGTTTTAGTTTGATTTTTAAGAAAAACGTTTTTTTGGTATAATTTTAAAAATAATCGACCGAAAAATTTTAAAACTACATTTCTAATTAGATTTCATGAAAATAATATTATTTAAACAAAATTTACATTTTTTTATAAAGAAATAAAAAAGTTTCTGCAGTTTTTGTGTGATTTTTAAGAAAAACGTTTTTTTGGTATAATTTTAAAAATAATCGACCGAAAAATTTTAAAACTACATTTCTAATTAGATTTCATGAAAATAAAATTATTTAAACAAAATTTACATTTTTTTATAAAGAAATAAAAAAGTTACAGCAGTTTTTGTTTGATTTTTAAGAAAAACGCATTATTTCTAAAAAATAACGTTTTTTTGATATAATTTTAAAAGTAATCGTCCGAAAAATTTTAAAAATACATTTCTAATTAGATTTCATGAAAATAAAATTATTTAAACAAAATTTACATTTTTTTATAAAGAAATAAAAAAGTTTCTGCAGTTTTTGTGTGATTTTTAAGAAAAACGTTTTTTTGGTATAATTTTAAAAATAATCGACCGAAAAATTTTAAAACTACATTTCTAATTAGATTTCATGAAAATAAAATTATTTAAACAAAATTTACATTTTTTTATAAAGAAATAAAAAAGTTACAGCAGTTTTTGTTTGATTTTTAAGAAAAACGCATTATTTCTAAAAAATAACGTTTTTTTGATATAATTTTAAAAGTAATCGTCCGAAAAATTTTAAAACTACATTTCTAATTAGATTTCATGAAAATAATATTATTTAAACAAAATTTACATTTTTTTATAAAGAAATAAAAAAGTTACAGCAGTTTTAGTTTGATTTTTAAGAAAAACGTTTTTTGGTATAATTTTAAAAATAATCGACCGAAAAATTTTAAAACTACATTTCTAATTAGATTTCATGAAAATAAAATTATTTAAACAAAATTTACATTTTTTTATAAAGAAATAAAAAAGTTACAGCAGTTTTTGTTTGATTTTTAAGAAAAACGCATTATTTCTAAAAAATAACGTTTTTTTGATATAATTTTAAAAGTAATCGTCCGAAAAATTTTAAAACTACATTTTTAATTAGATTTCATGAAAATAATATTATTTAAACAAAATTTACATTTTTTTATAAAGAAATAAAAAAGTTACAGCAGTTTTTGTTTGATTTTTAAGAAAAACG